>BMAW01087309.1:828038-838935 GCA_019974015.1 Nephila pilipes
AGAAACTATAACATAACTTTAGGATTTTTCGAGTCGTAAAACCCCTAAATTCAAATGCTTATTCAATTCCCTCCCACATATCAATAAAAATTCAAATTTACGATCGGATATCATAATGTCTAAAGGGATCACTTAGTAGTTAATACATATTAATTATAGATCCACTTCTCACATGTAGTTTTGAAATGGGGAAAATATTATGAATCATTTGTGCAAAATAATCTAGTATATAGGCCCTTCTCGATTTTCCTCGAATTTCTCTGAAATTAATTAATTATTGGATGTGATTGAAATTCGGAACAAAGGCTATTGACCATTATCTACCTAATTCTACAAATAAAATAAAATAAACTGGGTTCCGTGATGTAAAATGCGTTTTAGTTTTCAGTTAATTAAGTTAATTGAATTCTTCATTAATATTCTAATTTATCCCTCTACGAGTCATTAAAATTACTGTGATTTTTATGTAGCGAAGATAAGACTCACAAAAGTTCTTAAGGGTTCACATGTAACAGCTCGTTCACATTAAGACAACAAATGATTTTTATCACATGAAAGAAATCAATCAGTAAGAAAATATTTCATTGGAAGAAGGTCTATTAATTCATTTCAATAATGAGATTTTCTTAATATGTTTTCTCTACACAGGATATAAAACCACATTAGAATACGTTTCATTTAGAAGAGAGGAAGGAAAATGTTTTGATTTCTTATTTGTGGCACTAAAGGAAAATGAAGAAAAATTTCAACTAGAATTGCAAAATAAGCTTCAATATCAACGCTTTTATAATTTACTAAAATACGCTATTAACTCTTTGTTAAAAAGAAATCGGAAGATTTCTAATACAGGATGTTGCGTTTGGAGCTGTTTTCCCATCCTGTGATTGGAAACTCCATTTTACGCATGCACATGGAGTCTCATATGTAACACTTTTATATTTTTATTTCAATCAGTATAAGTATGTGTCCAATGCAAAATCGTTTAAAAACTTTTGTTAGTTTCTTTTAGTGTTGTGTGTGTAAATTAGTATGCAGTGTGCTATATTCTTTTAATGAGCAATAAAATTTAATAGGCTATACTCGTATAATTGTGGAATAAGACTTTTTAGAAACCTACCTTATACATTCTTTATAATGACAATTTTCTCGAAACAATTAAAGAAATGAGATAAGTACTTTTTTTTACTTACTTTGTATAAGAATTTATAGAGTTGTGTTATTTTGAATTGATACGTATGAGATTTTAGTATAAGTTAATTTTTAAAGTGTCATCTATCATTTCCGCCGAGATATCTGACGCTTTATAGGAAACTATTTGATTTGCATGCATAGCATTGGAAAATAAAGTAGTTTGAATTATAATCATGTTGGAAGATAGAGTAGTTTTATTGAAGAAGAAACACGGCATTCTATGAGCAGTAGAAAATAAAATAATACCGTAGAAAATTGGAACATGAACTTTCGAAATCAAAAAATTTAGAAGTTGTGGCGAATGCTAATCACCACCAGCGTACTACGATCCCACCACTGTGAGGACGAGCCGGTTATTCTGTCAAGACAAGCATATGTAAACGAAGTGAAATTAATACCTTCTGTTACCGTTATATAATTTTGGTTTTATCAACGTCGCACTAGAAGCAACACGAGGGCTATTGGTGACGGACCTCGTAATTTTGAACCTCAGTCAAGTGACGAGGCCGACACCTGAGCTGGCGAAGCCCTCTCCAAACATCCACACAACGCCAGTGGGAGGACTTTGAGCCCTGACAGGTTTAACGTGCATCAGCCCCGCCTACACTGTGGTTATTTAGTGGCCTCAAGGCTCTAACCTACGACTGAACGAAAACTGCAGGTCATGAATCCGAAACCATGACCACTAGGCTACCACGGCCACAAAGGTAGTCCTGGAAAGCAAAGAAACAGAAGGGAATGAGAGGGGAACTGCATTCTATGTTCACCGTGCTCTCTCCTATGTGTCCGTCCTTTTTAATTGTTCTTTTAAACGATTTTAAAAGGCTTTTAAATAAATAATTATTTTAGTTAGCATGAGTCTGTCAGATCATTTCTTGTGTGATATCCCTTACCTTCTGATACAGAGTTAGATATTGTTTGCGATTTATAACGCAACAAAGTTAATGAATGGGAGGGAATCTTGGAGAGAAACTCTTACAATAGAACTTGAATCTCTTAAATGCATAGACAAATAATTGGAACTATCATTTAATGAAGTTAAATTTGAGAATGAATTCACGAAATCAAAAAAAAAATATCATGATAACGTCACTATATGGAAATTAAGAGCTAGTAGGCGTATCCGTGAATTGGGTCAAATATATCAGAAGTTAACACTTCTAATTTCAATCAAAACACCGAAAGAAATACTTAAAATGACGAACTAAATATAAATGCTAAGCACAGCAATGAACGGATAAATTACCTAAAAAATAACTATATACATCTAAATTTTATGATGTTATAAACCAATGACTGAATTTCTGGAATATTTTCGAATTGGCAATACACAAAAGTAATCATTTAGGTCAGGTATATAAATTTAATTATTTGAAAGCTCACTTGGGCGGCACTGCTTTAAGCACAAATGAGAGATTTTCTATTTCGAATTCAACTTAGAATACTGCTATAAATTTATTAAAGGAACGATTTGTTGGAGAACATTTACTATTCAAACCCAAATGAGTTATATATTAAATGTTAGACTTTTGAAGCAGTCAAATGATATTCTTACATTTAGAATATTTTATAGTAAAATTTTTGCGGAATTAAGAAGGTTAGAACTTCTAGGAATGTTAATGGAAAATATTTCAAGTGTATAATCCACAACTATTTTGAAGGCTCTGCCGCAAGACATTTTGATAGAATTTAATGAGAAAACGTAAAATGTTATACAGACATTAATGTTTAATTGAATTTCCTTTCACTTTCACTGAAGTCACGTGAACGAGCAGTATTAATGAGTTAGGAGTTTTCTGCTTACGGGCATCGTTCGCCGTTCGGGGTTTCATCGCATGAGGTGCATCGATATATTAAAAACAATTAATCAGTCTCAGAGATTGTGCGCTTTTAATTTCTACAGATGCAATTAAAATAAATATGAAAAAGTTTATTTGTGTTTCTTGCGACTCATCCATGCATTCAAGTTCGGATTGTTATTTTGCAAATAATTTATCCATTGAGGACAGGAAAGATATATTGCTTAAAAAGGAGCTTGTTTTAAATGTTTAGGAATTAAAAAACACATCTCTAGATTTCGTAAGGCTAATATAATATGTTGTCATTGTGTTCGGGAAAACATTCGCCTTTGACGTGTTTTGTTAAATATAAGCAAAAAGCTGTTAAAACTATTAGTCCGAAAATTGATGAACATAGGTCAACCGATAATACTGAATCAATCTACTTTTGCGAATCAATCTACTTTTGCGAATCAATCTACTTTTCATGAAATTTATTTATAAACACTTATTGTTCGTATCTTCAATAAAGAGACAGATCTTTTTGTACGTCTAATTATAAATAGTGTCTCAACTAAGAGTCATATTTCGAAATTTATGGCTGAAAAAATGGAATTAAAAAGTACAGGTAAAGAGACCGTAACTCACGGACTTTTTGGAGACGTAGAAAAACAGAATGTCATAATCGTTACAATATACAACTGAGCAGTTTAAGTAAAAAACTAATATAGAAATTGAAGTTATGGATCTGTACCTAAACTTATAATTGTTAATTGTTGAAAAGAATTGAAAGAAAAGAAATTATTTTTAAGTGATCGAAGTTTGAAATTTCAAAGCTGTTTTACATGAAGATGTCAATGAAATACCCATATTGTACGATGCCGATGTTGAAGGAAAAATACTTACAGGTGAAACGGAACATCTTTCTTGAGAATTAATTGCAATAAAATCTATTTTGGGATGTACCGTGATGGGAAAATTTTGAATGAAACTAAATTAGATAGATCCTATTTAGTTCCTTCTTTACTTCTTTCATAAACGAAGTAAAAATTACTGATTTATGAAGTTTGGATTTTTTGGATATAAATGACCCTAGTGAAAAGCAGTCTAAGAAGGAACCTCAGAAGCTAATTGTAAAACATTTCGAAGAAACGATTAGTAGGAAAGGGAGAGATGATAGATGTTAAGTATATATTTCTTGGTTAGATGGATATCCAGCTATTCCAGATAACAAATATTTGGCACAGAAGCGTCTAAAAATACTGTATAGATCTATTGATAATCTGAAGGAATATTAACAAGTGTTTAGCAAATTGTAAGGGGAGAGAATTATTGAAATTGTTCAACCTAATGAGAATTGTGCTTCAGAGAGGCGCTCATCTCATCGCGCAGTGATCAAACAAAATTCTAGAACAAAAATTAGACCTGTATTTGACTCTTCAGCACATATTAAAAGTCCTTTTCCTTTAAACGACTATCCCTAAGGGACCGAATCTTATTGAATTAATTTCCTGCAGTTTTAAGACATTTTAGAATCGGAAAATTTGGTGTGATTACAGATATCCGTAAAGAATTCTTGCTGATTCCTCTGGACAAAGATTACTTAACATTTATCTGGTGGAAAGATGGTGATCCAGAGAATGCGATAATTTGTATCCATTGACGTATAGCTTTCAGTGCTACATGTATCTCTTTTCATTTAACTGCAATCCTTACACATCATTTGGATCAAGCATCTGAAAACATCAGATCTCTTACCGAAAAACTTAGAATTCTTATATGCGGATAACTTCTTGACAAGCTTTAATTCTATGGAAGATCTAAAATTTTTTCTTCGTGAATCTCGGAGACTCTTAGCGTTCGCGCAATTTGACCTACGGAGATGCTGCTACCATAATAATTCTCATTATTTAGACAATACCAGATAAAATCTGGAACAGAAAACGTTGCTGTTGTGGAACTCCTCTGGAATACTTGAGAAGATACCTTATCTTGCGATTGCGGATGTTCATTACAACAAGGTCAGACATCTATTCTGATGAGCTTAAGCGAATCATGCCTTCTTTGAGCCGTTCTTCTATTTATTTATTTACTTCTCTTTCCGTGAATGCTGATCGGCGTGGCGATTGACAAACTGGTTCATCATCTTTTAAAATAATTCGCATGGTGACATGGGTGAATGCCGTCTTTTCAGGCTTGTAGATTTCTATCATTTTCCTAAGTTCTTTTTTGATCTCAGGGTCTCCTATGTGATTCAATTCTACTTTTTTGACGTTTTCTGCTAGTATCTGCTTTAAGAATGCTTGATTTTCATTTTTAACAAATTCTGCCTCATTCTTTGTGAAGTTAACTGATGCTCATTCTAAAATATCTGAACCTATGACTGCTTCGAACTTCAGTTTTGTTGTAGGTACCACATGCCAAATTAGTGTATAGTTTTCTTCATCCAGCTGAAATTCTTGTTCGAATGATCCTATCGTAGTGACTTGAGCATCGCCCATGCAGGTTAAGAGAATCTTGTTCTTCACTAGCTTCGTTGGATCGATGATTCTTCTACTGGTATTTTCTCGTAGTAGATTGACGGTACTTCCGGTGTCGATAAGCGCAGTAATTTTCTTGTTTCCAAACATTATTTCTTTGGTGCGTAGACTTTCTTGACTGATAGTGGCACATGTTGCCATAGGCTTGCTTGTTTCTTCCTTGAAATTCCTTGCTCACTTCGATCGGCTTTATTTCTCTTTTTTGCTGAATCGTTGAATCTTCTAAACCTGGAGCAATTCGTTTGAGCATGATTAGAATCATCTGAACTTGAATATCTTTCTCTCTCGTGAATTTGATTTTGGATCCATCGATTTGATATCTCGTGATTTCCTTCATAACTTCGGTGACTGACGGATTGAGCTTCGTGATGTCGATTATAACTAGTGGTCGCTGCAACTTTCCTACTTGATCTATCCTGCTCGAATTTTCATGGCGATTTAAATTGTCGAAATTTTACTGGAGCTCTGAAATCTTGTTTTCCCTTAAAATAAGTATTAACTGGCTTTTGATTTAATGTTCTCTTGACGTCTTCGTACTCTTCAATTTTTTCTGCTAATTCGGCTGGCGAATTTATCGTTGTCCATTCGTCTAAAAAAATGTTGCTTAAAGTTGGTAGGAGCTCTATGTTTCATTTGATCTGAGATGATCAGTTTTCTTAATTCTTCAAAATATTCGATTTTTAACCCTGATGTCCACTCGTCGAAATATTTGCAAGTTCGTGATAAAAATCTGTCCAAGTACGGCTATAAACTTTTTGATGTGTGGTAAATAACTGCCAAAACTTTTCTGACGATAATTTAAATCTTTTTAACAGAAGTTCTTTTACGTAGTCGTAGTTGTTTGCTATCTCCTCTGGTTCATGTGCGAAGATGTGAGAAATTTCGGAAGGTAAGAGTCCTAAAAGAGTCATATGAAGCCCAATGTTCTTTTGGAATAGTTAATCGTGGCATTTGACGTTCGAATAAGACTAAATATAAGCTAATATCTTATTTAACTTCATATTTATGGAGAAATTTGGATATTTCCTTGTCTATAGTAATTTCGAATTGTCGATTTCGTCAACCGTTGAGCGTAATTTGAGTTGATTTTCTAATTCTATTCGCTCTAGCTCAATTTCGTGTTGATCTTGACATCGTTTCTCTTCTATAGCAAAGGTTTCTAGTTTTAACTTTTCTTCTAATTCTTTACGTTTCGTTTCGGCAAAAGTTTCAAGGTGCAACTTTTCTTCAATTTCCTCCTTTTTTTTCGCTGTTCTATTATACTCGTAAAGAAATATTTGTGAACTCTTCATCATGTTCAGTATCTTTAATGATTAAGTCCCTTAGTTTCTTAACTGTCATTGAAGAATCAGGCTTTAGATCAATTCTTCCGCGAGGATAAATATATCTTCCCGACGTCCTTTAGCGAGGTACCACATTTTGAAATTAATATGTGAATAGTTAAATAGAATCAATTAATTTGAAAATTTACACTCTAATCGTTTCTAAGTAATAACAACAAAAAGTAATTTTAAAACGAAACACGCTTATTATGGTGAATTTCGTTTAATTAATTTGCATAAATAGATATATATAGCAAATATACACTGAACACAATAATGTAAATGCAAGAATATTTGAAATAAATTGTGAAAATGATATAAATACATAAAATTTCTTTCAGTTTATTGCAATATAATTTGTTAAAATACTCCTTTTTTTAATGAACTATTTATCATATCAATCTGAAATCCCTTTGTTAAAATTTTCTACAGAACTAAAACTAAACATTATGAAAGAATATAAAGTAATTCATTTAGAACCAAAATAAATATGCAGACATACAGTGAAATAATCAGAGAATCTAAAACAAAATCATCTATTTTGAGAATACACTTTCAATTTGCTTAATTTAGAATTCAAGAATCTACCAAACCCATTTTTTTCCCAAAGTAATAAGTTATCATTCATTGAGAGAGTGAAATCAAACAGTGGACATTGTTTAGGCGAACACTGAAAAATTTTCGTGTGAAAATCATGAACTGAACAAGGAAGTCTAATTACTTATGTATTTATTCATTTCTCGCGTGAGAACGCTGAGTGATTTGAGATACCATTGCACATCAATTCACACACACAATAATAATAAAAAAAAAAGACACTCCTAGATTTTGAATTCAAGTATGACAATTTGAATATATATATCTTCTATATATATCTTCTATATATATATAAGCGAAATACCACTGACTGACTCATCACGATATCTCTAAAACTACACAACCCATTGACTTGAAATTTAGTACAGTTACTCATTTTGCGATGTAGACACTCACTAAGAACGGATTTTACGGAATTCTTATCCAAAATGTGATTTTCATCCGTTAATCTTTTCTTATCCATCAATTATGTCATTTTTGGCGACTTTATCGCCAAAAATGATATGACCGACGCCAAACGGAATATATTTTTTATATATGTATTCTGTGCATTGCTACCAATTAAGTTTACTTGGCGAGATTTGCGCGTGCGAAATGGAAATAATTTAATATTGAGGCGCTGATGGAGGATTGGCAAGAACGGGATTTTGAAAAATACTAAAATAGCGATTTCTTACGGAATAGCGCACACCCAAGACAATCCGCTAAGTAGGATGTATTATAGGTTTATCATATATAATGTAAATGTTGAGCTCCGAAATTCCTACATTTAGAGATTTATCACCAAATATCTTCCACCGCCAAGTCGAAGCATTTCAATGACCTTGCATTGTGAATTTTAAAAAGCTATACTATTGTAACCCCAGCTGATTTCGATCGCTTTGCTGAGCAAAGGATAATTTTTTATTGTTGTGGAACCTAAGCGTAAGTTTTAAATTTATGAGAAAGTATTTTATTATTAATAATGATTGATAAATTACATTTGTAAATCTAAACGCAATCTTGCGAAAATGTTGAAGTTGGCTTTTAACAAATAAATAATAACGGTATGTTATTCATGTCATTGATAAAAAAAAAATAAGTAGCTATCAAAATATTTATTTCGATGTACGCATTAATTGTAACCTAATGTTTATGCAAAAGTTTTTTTTTCTGTATTTTGACTATTTTTAGTTTTTGGTTTCTAGAAAATAAATGTTTTTGATTTTTTAAAATGGCTGGATATTTTATCGTTTTCATAATACAGAATTATTTTTAATGCTATGATTTTTAAGAGCTATTTTGTCTTATTCAATTGCAGTTCCAGATATGCTGCTAGCGTAATTGAGCTATCCCTTCGCAAAAAGAATAACGTAATACGGGTGACTTTTTGCTAAAAAATTTTATTATACTTCCTTTTTTTGTTAGTATTTTTTGTTGAATTTTTAAATAATTTGATTTTAAAAAATTAATTTTGGTTATATTTCTTAACTTGAAAAGTATTTCATTGTTGGTTAATACAAATTGATTTTTCATATTTACTTTTCAGTTATAGTTTTAATAATGGATGTTGAATATATTTGGATAGATGGAATACCTGCTCCTTTCAAAGTTTTTAAAATTCTTGGCGACGGAGCATGTTTATTTTCGTCTCTGTCTTTGCTGGTGTTCGGTGACATATCGATGGCGTATAAAATGAGAAATATTATTGTTTCTCACGTGTTTAACAACCGGGATCGGTTTAAATGCTACACTCAAATGCTATCTGGCGCTCCTTATAATTCTAACGATTTATATTTTACCGAAATGTGTAAACCAAAGACGTATGGATCTATTTGCGAAATTATGGCGGCGGCAGAGCTATTTCCCTATCAGTTCGAAGTGTATCAAGGTGTCTGCCTTATAGCTTCTGTTGGTGAAACTATTCAGAGAAAAAAAAGATTACGTTTTACGGGAAACTATAATAGTGGTCATTTTGACGTCTATATTGAAATAGTTGGATTAACAAATAGAAGTAAAGTTAATCTTGGTGATGATAATGTGAAACAAAATGAAGAAAATGTGTCATCTTTAGTGTTTCAGCCTCAAGAAAATGTATCTGTGCTACTTTCAAAGACTCAATCAATATCTATCATTAATTTATCAAGTTCAAGTGAATCGATTATTAATGATGTAATATCTCTTCAATTAAATAAAGGTAAAAAAGAAGAAGAAAAATATTCACAAATTCAATTAGATATGAACAAGTAAGACAAGCTGCTAAAAGTATACTCAAAGTCATCTTGAAATACATAGAGAAGCTGCTTCAAAATATACTAAAAGCCATCCTGAAGTACATAGAGCAGCAGTACGAAAATACTTCTCTAATAACCCCCATGTGAATCGGGCAGCTGTAATTAAATACAATGAAAAAAGATCAAATGTTTAATTAGTGCCATGGACTTCTAAAGCTTTGGTTTTAAATATATATATGTAACAAATATTGACTATTCAAATAATAAAATCGCCAGTATCGGAAAACGTTTGCCCTGTTCGATGTGCCATGCTTTAAAATGGATAGAAGAACCTCCAGGAATGTGCTGCAGTGGTGATCAAGTCCAGCTTCCTGCTATTAGATCCTACCCTGAACCTTTGAATAGTCTTCTTAACCATAAAGATCAGCTTTCAGAACATTTTCTTTCTATAATTATTTTGAACCACGGTCAAGTGACGAGGACAACACCTGAGCTGGCACCCCCTCTCCTAACATCCACACCACACCACGGGAGGAATATAGGCCCCGATAGATTAAACGTGCATCAGCCCCGGCTACACGGCGGGTCTTTGGCGGCCAAGGATCGAACCCGCAACTGAACGAAAACCGCCGGGCACGAATCCGAAACCTTGACCACTAGGCTACCTAAAGATTGGAACACCAATAATGTTGTTGTTTAATTTAAATCCTCCTAAATTATGTAACGGCATCAGACTCAAAGTGAAAACTCAAAGAAAAAACATTATAGAAGCGACTATTTTTACAGGAAAGTATGAGGGTGAAAATATATTCATTCCAAGAATACCATTAATTCCATCAGATTATCATTTTGAATTTAAGCGTTTGCAGTTTCCAGTTAGAGTTTGCTTTGCGATGATTATCAATAAAGCACAAGGGCAGAGTTTAAAATTAGCTGGTGTAGATTTACAAAGTGACTGTTTTTCACATGGTCAATTTTAAGTGGCATATTCAAGAGTTAATTCACCTGAAAATCTAATCATCCTTCAACCAGAAAAACGAACGAAGAATGTTGTCTACAGAGAAGTTTTGGAAATGTAAGGCATATTATTTCATATTTTTCTTATATTTAACTATTTCTAAAATTAGAAAAAGATAAAATAATAATGAATGTAATAATTAAGATAAATAAATTGATATCATAAAAAATAAAAATTTAGTTGTCACTCTCACAAATTTCCATGCATTCAAAATAAAGACAATAAAAATGTAATACAC
>BMAW01087324.1:0-12388 GCA_019974015.1 Nephila pilipes
TGAGATAAAAGGGATGTGATATTCCTTCCGAGTCACCGTTTTGATCCAGTAAACATTGTATTTATTTTTTTAAAGATCACAGTAGAAATTTTAGATTTTGTTATAACTAATATACAAACTTCATTGAGAGGTTTTCGGACCTGAATCTATAACAAATATCGTAAACAAGCGGAACAAATAACTTGAATTATTCAAAGCATTTTGAAATGGAGGATATTTATGGATATACATATAGCTACAGAATCTGCTATACATAGGACAAAATCCGTACGTTACTGTATCGTATTTAAAATGAGCAGAAGCAGTAATCAACACTATGCGGTGAGATAAAAGGGATGTGATATTCCTTCCGAGTCACCGTTTTGATCCGAACAGCGAACACTTCAAAATCTGACACCGCTATACAAAACATACGGACGGTGCCTTTTGTGTTTGGCAAAATGCCGCTCTTAAGTGGATTTGCTCTGATGATGGAACAGTGCACTCAACGAACATGATGTTCTAAATCATGGGGAAATTCAAAACAGATGTTATTACATTTCGTGCAACGTTGCAATTTGTTCTTTCGAACTCGTTTCTGAAGTAATGTTGTTTATCCGCAAAAGTAACAAAATTTTTTACGAAACAACTTGTTATGTAAAGGGGGAAAAAAACCTTAGGTGCATATTCGAAAGATATACTAATGTAAATAATGTTATACAAGCTAAAAAAATAATTTTCTGTCGAATTAATCCTCGCTTTTGAATACAAAATTGCCTGAATTATTTTAATAACCATCCAAGCTACTTTTATGATGCCTTAAAGATTGGAAACAAAATTTCGAATGGGTTCTGTTTACAGAAAGAACTATGCTGCTACATCAATATCATAGTTCTTTATTGTAAAAAAGAATAAAATTGGGGAAAAAAAACGTTATGTCGAGATTAATTTATGATTGAATTGATCGATTTTTTTTCCCAATATATAGTATGTGGTCTATATTTTTCTACTTTCCTATCAAATTAGACCATTCTAATTTTACATACTAAAGTAAAATGCATATTTATCAAATGTTTCTAACTTTTAAGAATTCGGTACAAAATATAAATATATTTCAACATTATAACCTCACTAATTTATATTAGTGTTGAAACATTTTGCTACTTAACAACGTTTCCCTATTTGAGAATTGCTCGTTAACATTTAACGAAGATATCCTTTAATTATTCGTTTTCTATCATGAAAAAAATGGAAATAATTCATATTGGTATATGTCAAAATAGAATTCTACGCTATAATCATGGCTATTATTTAATAAACTTAACTAAAACTTTAGTCCGTAATTAATTTTTCATGGAACACTTTTATATCCCCCTTAATTATCGCATTGATAAATCCAAAAGCAGATTTCAACTACCATCACTTTTCATTCCAACAACTGTAATAAAATAACAATATTTTCTTCCAAAAAAATAAAAGAATTATGCAATTTAAGAACTGTATTGCACCTTATAAAAATTATAAAAGATCACTGTCAAATTCTACATATATAAACTAATAAGATCCAACAAAATTTTTAACAACAAAATAGTAATCATCATTATCAGTATTATTAGTTTAATTCCCACAATATGGTATTTTACTCATAAAAATCATTTTGAAAACACCAAAGTTCAATATAAATTTAAAATAAATACTGTAATAAAAGACAAATGGAACTTTCAGGCAACGTTAGAAAGTTATACAAAATTATTTCTACTTAGGGAAAATTAAAACCACACTATTTAATTAAATTCACCTAAAAAGTAATAAAACAAATTTAGAAAAGAAGTATCGCATTTTATAATAAACATACAAGCAAAAACATTTATCGTCAATTATAAAACTATATAAGAGCCTATATCTTCAAAAAACACAGTAATTATTTTCCTTACTCATAACATTCTGTTAGACGAAATTTTAGAAAAATAACCTATTTTTGCTTGAATAATAATTCGTTTTGATACACTTTATAAGAATCAGACTAAATACTTGAATTTATTTTTAATCGATCAGTTGTTATATTTATTATTTTCAATCACTTATATATTGTTTACGTTTATTACTAAAAATAATTTCGATTATAAAACTAAAATAATTACTTTTTAATTAATCTTTATGTACGTAATGTTATAAATTACAGTAACTAATGTTGATTTGATTGTATTCAGAATGCCGTAGGTTGAAGTAACCTGAAGTGTTTAAAGATATTTGCTGAGTTCTACGACGCCCTTCGAAAGGACAGGACACGCTGGGAAAAATGTAAAATTTTGGATGGTGATAAGAATCGTAAATAAAAATTAAATTTCAATCTCGGTTATTTTTAATTGTAATTAAAACTTTACTATACTCCGAGTTAATAATTAAAACTATATGATACTACGAGTTACTTATATCTACGACTTAATAAAACCAAACAAACCAACATTAATAAGGTATATAAGGGTCAGCTAATATGAAAAATAAATTTTATCCAGGTATCCCGTTTATTTTTAGTAACAATTAAAACTTAACTTTAATCGTTTCTATATATAATTTATTTCATACTGCACAAGTAGTCTTAAAATAAAAAATGAATTGTTTCCTAAATTAAGAAAGCTCTACACACACACAAAAATATGGCATTTGGCGATATTCAAAATTGTTGAATAAATATCAGTTTTATTTAAAAGACAGTTATTGCTTCGAAAAGGTAAAAATACTAGAAAAAAATATAGATTAACACAGTTTTCCCTTGCAATGACGTACTCAGATATTAACTGGGGGGGGGGGGGGGACATATCATAATTGTCATGAAAGAATAAAATAATATAGTTTAGAATTACCATTTGGTAAAAAGTAAATAATTCGCTTTATCAATCTTATTTCTCCTATTTAAAATTGTTCAAATATTGATATATTTTTATCAAACTATAAAAATTACAAAAATTAAAATCATTTAAAAGATAATTAAAATACTATGGGAATTAAATTTGCATTTTTGGGGAGTGCATTATATATAGGGATGCATCATCTCTCTTTCTCTCTCTCTCTCTTCGCCTACAAACACACGCCCGAAGGCCCTCTTTTAGAGACAGAAAACTCTTTTCTATTCTATTCTCAGAAATTGGCTAAATTGAAATCATTTTTTCTCTTCATTATGAAAACCTTTTAAGCCTGAGGAGTAAGAAAAATTTCTGACGTTTAAAATTTAGAAAATCTTTAATAGTATACTAAAAAAATTATCCAGAAATATTTTAATTTCGAGAAAAATTCTTGGGGGAAGGGGTGTATATGAATGCGCCACTGCTTCTTTGTAAGCACAGAATTGTTCACATTTAATATAGTTTATTTTTATTTAAAATGTTGTCGGTGTTCAATTATTTATTGAAATTTTAATCTCATATCATTCATTTTTTAAATCTTGTTCTCATTAAATTATTTTTATTCAGATTTATCCGCATTTATTTTAGATGAATATAAATCTTCGATGAATGGAGGCGGATTTAGAGAACAAAACTTTACGGGTTTAAGTCTAAAATAATCTGAAAACGGAGATGTAAAACAATAAGAGACTTTCAGCATATTAAAATTAACTAATTAATATCTACACAAAATATTATGAGGAAATTGGAAAACCAATTAAGATATATATAAGCTAAACACCAAATCAAAAATAAAACGTAAAGATCCTCGCACACATAAAGCCATCATATAGGTCTAGTGTAAAGTTAACTAAATAGAATATATTTGAAAAAAGATTAATTTTTTGTGGGAAAAAATATGTGTAAATAATATACTTGATACGGCAAACTTGTAGTAACATTCTACATAATTCAGCTTTTCAAAATTTCGGAGAAACAAGAAGCTGAACAACTACGGTATTTTCATTTATTCACGATATATACATATCATTAATTTTAATGTACTCAAAAAAAAGTAATAAGATTTTCAGTTCGAAAACATTTTAAAAGCAAAAGGCATTTATTACTTCGCACACACACACCACTCATAAATCCTTTCACCTCTTCTAGAAAGCTGCTTCTGTGATTTTTCGCACTTTAATACACAACGAAAACCAAATCCACCCCAACAAAAGCCTTTCTCCAATGATAAATCACTTCTGCTCCAAAAATACACATATTTACTCGCCTCAAAACAGTGTTCCATATCTAATACTTTCAGTAATTGAAAGAACGAAGTAGCGCAGCACCATTTCTAGCATGTTGTAAAAGGTAGATAGAGAATCAATACAAACTCAAAACGTGGCAATAACTGAGAAGATATGAATGTTTTTTGTTCGTGAATGTCGTTTTTCTACACCTCTGTTCATCGATGAATGCCAGGATGATGGATGACTGCTGCGGCGAGTAATAATAATAAAAAAAATGTAATTTATCGTTACCTGGACAGTTTGTTATTCATCGGAACGTTCATGTGATACATTCTTAAATTTCATACATTTGGGTCACGACTGAGAGGGGCATCGAAGCGAGAAAATTAGAGATTTATCAACCATTAAAGGGGGTATAATAAATTTAAATTGACTTAAAGCTTGGACCTATTTTAGCATATGTTGCATATTAATAATAAAATGATACTCTCAAGACATAACAAATTGTTTTTTAAAGGATTTATTTTTCAGAATTTAATCGATTGTGATTCCCAGTATTCCGTGAAACAAAAACTCGATTGGAAAAAAATAGTTTTTAGAGTAAATGTCCAGAATTAAAATTTACACTATCAATGTATTGTTTAGGAATTTAAAACGTAAGAAAACAAACAACAAAACAATTCTAATAAATATAACCGAGCACGTTCTTTATTTTGAAAATTCTTTCTGCAAGTAAATTAATTTTGAAATAAATACCTTAGAATATTGACATTTTAGGAGTTTTTTTTTCCATCCAAGTTCTTAAAATCGAAATTTTATCATATTAAAACTGCTTTATCAATCGATTCAATTCTCATATCTTAAATTTCCTTTAAATTGTATAATCAAAAATACGTTTTCTCATTTGTGAGTGAGTGAAAGTAAAATTTATTGAGGCAAGAGCCAGATATGGCTATGCTGCGTCAAACAATATTTAACTGTGGTCTCGAAGTCAAGAAATTGAAAAAAAGAAAAAAATTGGTTGACAAGAAGGAGGGTCGAAAATTGAGAAGGATCACTAGGGTATCCCGGGGATGCGTCACTCGTGTTTACCAAAGATAGTAAACCCCATGAGAAAGAAAAAGGTCAATCGAGTGCCTCGGGGTCATGATGCCCGTACTTACCTTTAGAAGGAAAGTCCCTGAGGTCCCCCTGATAAAATCCCCAGGGGCAGGGTACCAGACTATAACCCCAGACGCTGGGTACTCATTTTAGTCGCCTCTTACGACATGCATGAGCTACAGAGGGACTGTTCTGTCATTCCCGGTTCATCACACGGTTCGTTTTCTCATCTGGCATAGCTTTTTAAACTTGTCGCAACAAAAATTATAGCGAAAATTTTCATTACACCCAACAATAAATAGGTTTGCATGAAAAGATTCAGTTCACAGAATACAAAATGAATGTTGGCATATTTTCTGCAAAAATGACTGCAAAAATACGTATAAAATTTTAAAAGAGTTCGTTTTTCTCCTTAAGTGTATTATTACAAATAATCTTATTAAAATAATAACAATAATATGAAATCCTCGATAGATTTAAGAAAAACCTGTAGCTTTATCATCCATTTTTAAACTATTTATGCATATATATATAATCATATATATATATATATTATTCCTAAAATAAAATAAATAACGATAAAAATTAAGTGATACATAATTCACTTTCAAAAAGCAAAGGAAATGGGAAATGTTAACGCAAAAAAAAAAAAAAAAAAAAAAAAAAAAAAAAATCCACTATTTATCAAAGAGCAAAATAACATAAGATCGAAGATAAGATTACAAACAATGTAACTGGCACATCAAAGATTTTATTCCTAATTCCACTACAATCCCATCATTTGGAGTAATCGGTGAGCTACTGCACGTAAAATTCAACTGGTTTTCAAAGTTCTAGTATGACAGATTATGTAAAATTTGGTGTACAATATACAATCCAAAGCTTTATATCGAAATTGCCCCATTACTCACATGATATGTCATCCTCAGTACGATGGTATACATCATGATCAACGTACAATGTTACTACAGCGGAATTATTTCAAAAAGGAGAAATCAGATATAATTTTTTGTAAGATATTACTGACAAAAAACTTAACACACTCTTACTCAATTTTGAAAGGAATTACTCATTTAATCATCGCTCAATTACAACTGGTATCCTTTGCTAACTAAAGAACAAATTTTGTAACTGATACATATAAATGGCGAATGAACAATTCAACACAAGGAAACGCCACTTAATTGCCGCTAAAGCTTACCACTTAGCCACATAAGGAGATCATTTACGGTAAAATGTGTTGTTCCATTCTTTTTTTAACCTTAAAAATAAACTTTCTTACATCCCGGATGATGAACGACCAACCAACAAGTGGCAAAGGATCACGTGCACAAAAGGGTACGGTTACAGTTACTGATGGCACGCGTCACGCTGATGTTTCCATCTCGTCTATTAAGTCCTCTTTTATTTTATTACTCTGGACTTGGAACATCCGTTGTACCAAGGACGCATATTTAGGCTATTATTTTATCCCTTAGCAGGCTTAGTAGCTAAGCAAGCGATAGTTTCGCAGCTGTTTGTTATAGATATTAATTAACGGTCAGGAGTCTTGGCATTGAGTAGAATAAATGGAGGAAAATTTGCAAAGCAGGGTGGCTATTTGTTTCGAGGTAAATCTATAGGTGATAGTTTTGTTACGGGCATAATTAATTTGGCAGCGAATAAATGGCCACTGAAGAACTTTTTCCGTAAAAATTGTTGTTTTGCAAAGGCGTTTAAAGTAAGCCATTAAATATCATTGCTCAAAAGCACTTGGCGTGATTGCTCTTCATAAAGAAAATGTCTCGACTAAATGCTTAGCTGATGAAATAAACATTAAATCGATTTATCATTTACTTTAATTTATCGGAAAACGATTTTCATTTGCAACATTTTAATCCACTAAATATACGCAACAAACTGGCTCTGGCGATATAATTTTATAACAAATTTCTCCTTCTAATAATAAAATCACAATTTCTCAAAATAATTAAGAATCTAATACATTAGTGTTAAGTTATTTAATGAATGGGTTTGGAAAACTGCCGGTCACTGTGTTTTAAATTGACAACTATTCATTTTTGATCTCTTTCACATTTTTATGTTAGATAACATTCATTAGGAAGCTTTGGAGTACATTTAAAATAAAAATAGATTAAAAAGATTTAATTGTGCATTTGAGAAACCGTTTTCAAATGATTTTAAATGTAGATTTATTATTTCGTTTAATATTCTTTCAAATAAGTTAATGTCTGATACTAAAGAATATAGATTTTCCCTCTTTAAATTGTAGGAAATACACATGTGGCCACGGTGGTGTAGTAGTTAGTGTGTCTGACTGCAAGCACAGCCGACCCATGGTCGATTCCCGGAGGTTTAAACTCGGGTAGCTGGTCTTGGGCATCAGACCTTCATCCCTCGGGAGTCAATAAATAAGTACCAAATGTGTTTAGGAAGTAAGACTTCTTGAGGAGTTTGGAACTTCTAAAGCCCGGACACACTTTAATTTAAGTAATATACATAGTGATCCTTAACTTTATGGATAAAATAAGAGCAGTAATAAAACATATCAAGAGAAAAACCACACAAATGCTAAGGAAACTAAATTTTCATTCCATTTGTGGCGATGCACTTTCCCTACTCGACTCTTGTGCCATAACTCAGTCAGATACAACTAACCCTAAAAGTCAATAACCTACTCAAGGAAATAGTACTCAAATCCCACACAACTATTTATTTGTCAATTATGTAAAATAATGTCTGAAGGATATTTGCTCTCTTTGATGAACCCTTGGATTAATTCATTTATTCGACTGTTATAGAATTGATACTCTCTTACCAAAACCTCTCCTGTTGAGGTTGTCTTGATTTCTCAAATCTTCTGTGACCACTATCGCCCGTAACAACTCTTGATATCGTCTACTGCTTGCAAAGCATACGCTCAGCGCTAGTCCCACTCGGCCTCTATCGTCTAAATTTCCTTTTGTTTATATACCGTCCTATCTAGCTCATTTCACTTTATTTCTACCAGCCTCTAATTTGCATAATCCCGTTTCATTTTGGTTGGGAATAAATTGCTTAATTTTCTCAATTAAAGTTCCCAAGGTTAGGGAGGAGACAATTGCGAATAGCCCAACGTCACACGTTTACTTTTGCTGAAGAATAGTGTAGCAATGTACGGGTACAAAAACATAACTTTTGTTAGTTTATATATTTCCTAAAACACTCATCTTTTCATAAATAATTTACAAATACTTTCAATTTCCAATATACATACAGCTGCACAAAAAATGCATTGCTTTTACTTAAAATATATGCTATACTTTTACAAAAATTCAAAAAAAGTGTATGTGATCTGAAGTCATAAAAGCATACAAAACAAACATCATGGTTGTTAAAATTATAAAATAAGGGACTCGTAAGTGAAAGTATCAAGTTTTCTAAAGTTTTTGCTACGTTTAAAATTGTATATTGTTAAATATATATTCATTATTTTTATGAAAAGCATAATTTTAAAAGTTTTCAAAAATAAATAAAGACAACGAAAAGAACATTTTCAAATGAATTTTTTTTTCGAGAGAGGATACTTAAAATATAAGAGAAACACATTTTTTTAATGAAAAATATTATCTCTTCTAAATATATATCAAAAAATAAAACCAAAAATAAAAAAAATATGGAACAAAAAATAAGCCCGCGAAACAACAGGCACTTAAAATTCAGCGTCTTTAAGATAAAATAAAAAAAATAAACTCACAAAGTTTACTAATTCCTGAAAAAAATCGATCTCTTCCTTACATCAAATTAGGTTTTATAAAGTAATATGTGAAACCATTACTAAGAAAAGGAACGTTTAAAATGGGTATACTTAAAACTTTTCAAATTAAATGAAAGAACATTTTACTTCAAACCAGACAAAAATTCTTAAACGAAAATATGTTTTAAATAAGAACATAGAGCATCGAAGAAGGACCGGGATATACTAATAAGAAATGTTGTGCAAAAATTCTTGGCAAAGAGCAATCATTTTAAGAGCAGACGTATAGTTAAAAGTGTTATAAAAACGCGGAGCATTAGTTACAAACTAGCATAGAATGCGTAGTATAATGGTTTTGAAGAAGGTCTTTTGAAACTTTCACTTTGCCTGCTTTCTTGAAAACCATGAAGCCATTAACGAACAACAAAGAAAATATTCCGTTAAAATATAAAAAAAGAAAGTAAAGATGGTATTATTTAGAGGGAAGATGAAACGTCAAATGCAACCAAGACAGGAAGCTATTGTTAGACGTTTATGATGCAAAGGGACGACTACCAACGTTGCATCGAAAAAAAACTCTGAAGACAATAAAAAAAAAAAAAAAAAAAAGAAAGTTTCAAGTTAATAGAATTCCAAATTGATTATATTTTATTTGATAGCTGATATAATTAGCATTTCCTAAGTGAATTATTTCAAACACTTTTACAGTTATTTTCAAATGTAGATAGTTTTAAAAGTATTTTTTTTGTAAATGCTGTTCACTTATTCGTAAATCAAATTATTTTTGCTATTGAGCTTTTATGATAATTAATTAAACAATTTTTAACCATAACATAATATCTAACTTATTAAAAAATAGTTCATTTTTCCCCCTTTTGGATGAAACTTCAATTATTCAACGTTGATCTCTATTAAAATACATAAGGAAAGAGGAAACAGATATAGTATGCTCTGTTAATTACCATCGAAGTAAAAAAAAAAAGTCTAATAAGATAGAAAGAATAGAATTTAGCTTTACATAAAGTTCATTTCAGTGAAAATATGCCATAAAAGGATTCATGGTAAAATGATGTTGAATCACTTTTGCCACGTGCCGATAAAAAAAATTATGATACGTAAAAAAACTTTAATATTACTATTAATGGAAACGTATCAAAAAGTTATAAAAGTATTTGATAAAAAGAATTTTATAGTTAATTACGAACAATTTACATTATGCGAGGGAAATACTACATATCCTACGTATTTTTCCACTAAACCTAATAATTAATCGAAGAAAAATTTTTTAGAGATTTATGTATAGAGAATGGCAACGATTTACTATTAAACTTAAATCTCCTTTTCTCGTTAAAATAGTTAAATTAAATCCAATAAAAGCGAAATTCGTAGAGTCGTTCATTAAAGTCAATTCTTCGAATACAATTGAAAAATCCTTCGCCATCAACATCATATCAAATTTCTAAGTAAAACTTTATGTTCGGAATAAAACAAGTAGTAGCCATGGCGAATAGTATGCATCATTATCCGTAATTAGGTTAGCTGAAATTTCACGTTAGATTGAATGGGAAAAGATTAGCAACGTTCAACAGAAATAATTATTCAAGCGTATATCACAAACATTTTAATTTGATTTGAAATTACATTCATTTAAATATTTCCCAAGTATAAGTGACTTCATTTAAGCTTATTAGCATAACTGCACTTTACAGCAACGATTTTATTTTGATATTATGGATTGTTGTCTTTCAGAAATTCAATCCAATACATTTATAGATATCTATTGGTAATCTTGTTTTCGACAACTGAGAAATTGCAACTCTTTCCCATGAATGCTGGAGAACAATGGCATACACAGGGAAGAGGGGGACTGCAAAAGGGACATATGAAACCCCAAAATTTTTTCACGAAATTGACATATTTCAGAATGATTATTTTACTATATTATTATAAATATTTTAAATTTTAAACATAAGAACTTTTTTTATCACCTCGTGCCTCAATTTGTTTCTCATCACAAAGAGAAAAAAAAAATTTCAATTCAGCCGATTCCTGAGAAAAGAATAGAGAAGTCTTTGCTGTCTCTTAAAGAGTGTCTCTGGTCCAGTATTTGTAGATATAGAAAGGGGGTGCATCCCTAAAAAAAAAATTTATTCTCACAGTATCTTTAAAATATTTCTCTTAAATGATCTTTACTTTTTTAAAATTTTTATAACTCGATAAAATTATATCACTAATTGAACAGTTTTAAATAGGAGAAATGAGATTGATATAGTGTATTATTTGCTTTTTACCGAGTGGTCATTCTTAACTAAAAACTACTTCAATTACGGCATGTACCCCCAAAAATCATTTCCTTAGTCCCCTACTGCTAGAGCACATTAACTAGTAAAAATGAATTCTGCAAAGAAGTTCTTTTCTAAACAAGTACTTTTCTTACAAAAGATTTATTTTACCAGATAACTTTTTAACCAATTCAGTTATCAGATAGTTTTTAAACCAAGGAATGTGCAATGAACTGTAATCTCCTCCTATTTTTAAAAAAAAATACGTAAATTAAACAAAAATATTTTATCACAGAATCATACAGCCGACATTCCTCTTGAAACATAAACTAAGTACATCTATCTCTCAGTACCCTCCATTTGAGAAAAAGATCATCTCAAGTGCAAGATAGTGCCTTACACAAATCGTCGAGAGTGATAGATAACCAGTAAGAACAATTGCTATTTTGAGAAGGTCTTAGAGAGACGAGTGCCAAACCACTTGATGAGAAATTCGAAAAAGATAAGAAGACCTTTAGTCTGAAACAGCTGAATATGTCAAGCACTTTCGTGTGGTATGAAAGAACGACTGTGTTCATTTCGAATTAAGCATGAAAGCAGCATTGGAAGATGATAGAAAAATTCTACGAAGTCGAATAATACGGGTTTTGTTTGATTTCGTCCCTGAAAAAGTATCAAAAACCATACAAATTAATCATAAGCAATGCTTACTGATTAAGCAAGAGAAATACACTAGTTTTTAGAAGAAATTAATGAGAAAACCCAAAAGAAAAATAAGCAGATACAAGTAAATGAAAAATGAAAATCCAGCGAAAAAAAAAATTCTAAGTTTTAGACATTTCATTAAATTGTAAATTCGATGGTGAGATAAAAATAGTGAAGAAGCAATTTATCATTCAACATTACTTTTTGCTATACTTTATGTGAAAAATATCCCGCTTATAGGCAGCACGTCCCTTTGTTCCCAAGTACAACTTCGAGAAGTAAAAATGTCCCGTTTTCAGAAAGAGAACGACCCAATGTGACAATTTTAAAAAAAGGCAAGAATGCATTCCCAGAAAAGGTATTTTCTCTGAAGAGTACGTTACAGAAGAGGAAAAAAACACAGTTGCAAATCACAGTTCTTAAAACTGTTCTAATTTACAAAGTATATTTTAA
>BMAW01087326.1:0-42489 GCA_019974015.1 Nephila pilipes
AAAAGAAATTAGTTATTTAATAAAATTAGACGTTAGCTGTATAAGAGTTAGGTCAAATATGCTGTATTAATTGCGAAGATTCTTTCCAAATCCATAGGTGTTTCATGTTAGAATACTATTCTTTATCATTATAGGAGGACTGTATTATTAACAGTGTATAAACCGATATAGCATAATATGTCAGTCTATGACTGATTAATGCCTCATCCAGAGCTCTCTCATTTCTGAAATCTGAATATATTCACTCAATGAGTAACGAAACCTAAGCTCATTCAGTAAACAAAGAAATAGAATTTCTATCCATTTACATTACAAACCATTCAAATATACCATGACATGTAAAAATGAATAACATCAAATGAGAATTCATGACGAATGTGTTGTTTCCTCTGTTGAATGCTTAGGCAATAACCATACAATGAAATGAATCAGGCAGCATGAAGGTGTTTCTCAGTATTTGATTCGATATGATTATTTCTTCGTTAGAAACTATGAAAAAAATATTTCATCTTACAGTAATGTCAATACAGAAATTCAAAAGAAGTTTAAAAGTTTTCAATGGCATAGATATCATTGCTTTTGTTCGGGCATACAGGAATTGAAAGGATTGATTCCTTGACTGAAGCTGCCTTCAAACGAGATATTGATTGTTATCAGTTAATATTCCCAAATCCTTTTTGACGAAAGAAACTGAAGAAAATGTTATCACATTCTTGAACAATTTGTACGTTCAATCAGCTCATTTTTAAAAACAAAAAGTTTTTCCTGGTCATATTACATGCACTGTCATGCAATCATTTCTGTGCAAGTTTTAAAATGACTCAATATTTTTCCGAGTCTTGGTAATTTTAAAGTACATCTTAATAAACTTAATCTATTCCTTTTTAATTTCAGTGTTGATGATGGGAAAATTATTGAGCATCTTGTTCTTTTTTGTTCAGTATTAAAAGGGAAAAAATGCTTGAAAGTCAAAATGCAGGCTCTAAATATCTACTATCCTAAGTATTTCCAACTTGTTTCCAGTAAAGCGGCTTTCGCATTATTTTGTAACTTAATTGATTTTTTTTTTTTTTTTTTTTTTTGTGACTTTATGAATTTTTTTTGTGTAAATTCATTGATTTTCTTGTGATTTCATTGATTTTTTTTTTTCAATATCATTGATTTTTTTGTAACTCATTGATTTTATTTCGTAAATTTTGCATTTTAATGTTTCATTTTCTTTAATTTTTTACCTTACATCTGCAAGGCCCATATGATAATTGGGGTATACGGGAATTATTTTATCTGTTTTCAATACACACACACATATATATATATATATATATAATGTAATATATTATAATACTTTTCTAATAATCCAATATTTAAACAGATGAAATCAAGTAATTTAAAATGAAATATAAGAAACTTTCCTTTTTTTTTATCTGAATGTTATAATAATTGTTCGTGAACAAAATTTGAGAAATTTTATCCTTTATAAAAACGATTTCTTATCCAAACTATACATAAAAGGAAAACAGTGTGAAAACTAAAAAGGCAAATTTCTTTTTATTCTAAATATTGCTTGTTTAATACATTACTATTATTTAATAAAGTGGACATTTATCTTTTTATAGAACAACGAAATTTATAACATTTACAAAAAACAATGTATGTATAACAGTAAGATAATGAATAGTTTATGCCATTTTCAAAGAACTGTCAATTCTTAAGATATTGCTATGCATTTAAAAAAATGTTCATATCCTGTAAACATATACACGGGCTTTTTTTGTGCAAAATCCTTTGAGTGAAATTAATTATACGCAAAACATATAAAACAGTCATAAAACTATTACTATTACAAGACTTTATACAAGTAATATATAAATATCTAGAAATTTTCATGAATTCTCTTCCAGAATATATTCCACTAATACTTTCGTGTCTCAGATTATACCAGAGCAATATACAATAGTTCATGCCAACATAGAAGTTATAAGCTATTCAAAGAATTGACAAAAGTTTATGGGATAACACATCGATTAATAACTCCCGAGTCTAACATTGAAAACAACATTTTTTTTGCAAATTTTTTTTATTCATCAACATAACACCTTTTGTTAATCACCTTTTAGGCTGATACAATCGTTCCAACGCTTTTCCAATTTTTTTTTTTTTTTTTTTTTTTTTTTTTTTTTTTTTTTTTTTTTCGCAAGAAATCTTTTTTGTTGCGAGTAAATAGCGATAAACAGCTTTCTGAATCATCGACTCGTTGCTGTTTTTGTTCCAACGAAAGCAATCGCTGCACCCACTTGGAAAAAACCTTTTTCTCTTCACTTCAAAAAACCTTTTTCCTGGTCCGATCGACTTAAAATTTTGACACGTTTCAAGCAAAGGTTAGTACTCTAGAAAGAACTGGTTACTGATTTATTACGAGCGCCATCTCTGGGTTAGTCTCGGGAGTTATTGATCGATATGTTAAGAACATAGTCTAGAAGATTAAAACTTTTACATTCGGATTCATTTCTTTCAAACGAAGTAAAAAAAATCTTTATTTTTGTCATAAACATTAATTTGTCAGTTGTAAATTTGCTTTTCAATGAACTGGATTATCACATTTTTATAGTTTATTTCGTAATATCTCCTATGGGTTTTAATTAAGACTCCTTTTATACATTTATCTGTTCCTCAAATAGATAAATGACTTTAATTAATATTTTTTCATACTTGTAGAATGGATTTTTTCCTAACAAAATAAAAAAAATGACATTCTGCCAGAGTAGGTCTAATTGACCCATATTACAAATGAGCATAAAAATAAATATAAAAATAAATTTAGCATTTTTGGAGAGCCTTCACTTCCAGTAATGCTCGATAGACCTCACGAGAAAGATTGTCCTCATCATTTGGCTTTTAACCGGAATTCATACAAGCCTAATTTCGTTCACATTTGTCTAATGCATCTGGAGCTAATACACCAGAAGTGTAAATTTTCTTAATTATGATCAACAATTTGTAAGACACAGCGATATCAGTAATCCAGTTTTAGCACAGAGAGCAGAGAGAGAAAAATATTTACACTAAAAACATTGTGACTTTATAAACAGTATATCTGTGAATAAGTTTTGGTTTCTAAGTGTAAACGTGAGGCGTATCTCTATTTCCCAACTCGTCTGTCATCTTAAAAATGTCTTACTCGTCTGTCTTTAAAAATGTCTTACTCGTCTGTCTTTAAAAATGTCTTACTCTTCTGTCTTTAAAAATGAGTCATATCACAAATCTTCTAAAGCTCCAAGTGAACCACAGGATTCCAAATGAAGACAGAGTAATTAAAAATAGTCAAATAGCACAAGAACGTAGTGAATTACTTTTCAAATTCTTATTTATTATTCTGTAACAAAGGGTATATTCTTTATTAGTTCACAGTTCATCCCGGAAGATATGAACAATTTTTATAAGGTATTTAACATTTAAGAGGATAAAAAGCGAATATATCCAAAAAATTGCAAATTCGAGCTGACACCATTGGGTCCTAACCTCGATCACACAGGCACAAAAGTAAGTATCGCGCAGAATCCGAGGTCTTACTCTAGCTTTGTCTTGCTAACTTTTCTACAGCTTTCAAATACTATTCTCTGTCGTTTTTATGTGACTTAATTACATATATTCACTACACTTCTAAATTTATATAATTTGGGTAACAATATTTTATGTAGTTGGAAAGGAGCAGGGAACTTAAATATGATGTCTGAAAGAGAAACCCCACAAATGTTGTTTAGGAAAATTTTCCGAATAGCCTATGCTACAAAAAAACCTAGCACAAATTAATTGCAAATATTTTATGCATTGAAAACAACATATAGAACCATTCTGTCACTAATAATTTGCATTTATTGTTAAGCATTGAAGACAAATTGAAGAAAACTTCCTTTGAAAGAAATATAGAGCTGTACTTCATTTTAAAATTTGCATTATAAGCAATGAAAATGTTAAAACATTGCCAAATGCTGACAGTAATAAACCTCTAGTAAAGCGAAAAACACCCCAAGCAGAAAGAACGAAAGGTGGACTACTGTGTAAGATACAAAAAGGAACTACTTTTTGAATATCTGATGTCTGTCCCGAATTGAGAATCTGTTTCAACATATCTTTTTCTACATCTCTGGCGTTCTTGCCAGCTTCGTGAACTTCTGCGGCGGCGAAACAAATACACAAGAATGATGCCATTCCACTGAGCGAGATAAATATTACCGCAGGGATATATTTTACAATATAGGATATATATTCTGGCACATTATTTAAAGGATCCAAAATAACAACTCCGAACATTACTGCCATAATATCGCTAGAAACTGTCAGAAATATAGGCAAAGACATCGTTTTCTCAAAGGATTTTAAAACGCTTAATACACTCTCATGTGTTTGTAGGTAACTTTTGAAATGAACGTTATCAATTTTGGCATTCGGATTAGTAACTCTCTTAGCTCCTAATTCTGAATGAGCTTTAAGAACATTTCGTAAAGAACAACAGATTATTACATAAACAACTGTTACTGCAGTTCGCAGGGTACACTGAAAGAACTGTCGAAAGAAAACTACGATAAATAATACAAAACAGTTATTACCGTCTTTAACAAAGTGAAATCCCAAAGAATGCTGATTTACTAATATTCTGCATTGATCTTTATCTTGAAATGGTATAGTTAAGCTCATCCATGCAATGAAAGGAACTAGTATAATGGTAATAATTCCAGTTACTATGCCCAGTTTCGGGATTTCTATATTTTTATTGCTGATTAAATTTTCAACATCATGTAGTAAATGAGATACCTGCCTTTTTCTAACAGTCATTACACTCCAAATCAAAAAAACTGAAATTTCTATTGACCGTCGAAATATTTTACCATTAACACTTTGTGCATTAGTAGCCAAAATGTCTTCTTTTACGATCGATCCAAAGATATAAATTATATAAATTATCCAAAACAATGATGCAAGTTTTTGATAAATAAATTTCAACCTTGTGGCATTCGTACTTTGAATTTTGGCAACGCTTTTGATATCCAAACCACATATAAACATAATTTTCATGATTGTCGAAAATGGATTAAATAGTCCTGCGTGATTAAACGGTAAGACCTTTTTCATAGTTACAAATTTTAAGGTAGTTTTATTCTTTCTACTTGATGTGAGCATTATTTTATTACGTTTTTATAAAGTTTACTATTTATTTATTTAAATTTATCATTAAAATAAACTATCCATCATATTCATTAATTTTAAAGGAATATTTTCTTATAACAAATATCAAATAAGGAAAACGTTCTATATTTCTGAAGGTTTCGGTTGATTTTTTCCGTTATTATTACTTTATTGATTCCCGGGACATCAATAATGTTGTTGTCTTGACAATTTCACGCGAAACATTTTAAATCACTTAAATCAATAGCCATATTAATCAAAATAAAATGAGCGAAGTGTTACGTTCTATTTTACAGTAATTCTAAATTAATATTTTCAATATTAATTTGTTATTTTTCGATAAAATCTAAAAAAATATCTATAAAATGAAATCTAAAAAAAAGTAGAATGTATGTATACACATAATTTGATGTATTTCCAATGATTTTTAAATATGTATTTTCTAAGTGACTTTGTGCACATGCTATATATTTTTAATATTAAATATGCAAAGTAATATGTTATTTCGCAATCGTACTCTTTTTTATTATGATAACTGTTCGTGAACAAAATTTGAGGAATTTTATCCTTTATAAAAACGATTTTTTGTCCCAACTAAACATAAAAGGAAAACAGTGGGAAAACTAAAAAGGCGAATTTCTTTTTATTCTAAATATTGCTTGTTTAATACATTACTATTATTTAAAAAATTGCACTTTTATCTTTTTATAGAACGACGAAATTTATAATATTTACAAAAAACAATGTATTTATAACCGTAATATATATATATATATATATATATATATATATATATATATACATATAATTATAGTAAAGAATCACAATAAAATACAAAACATTTATAATATTTTAAAAATAAAACAAAAATTAATAAAAGGGATCTGTTATTTATTTATGAATATAATAAATGTTTATAATAAGTGCCATATATTGTTTGATTAATATGAGATGGGATGTTTTTTACTTCACCGATTTTGATGGAACTATAATATAAACAGAATGATTACTGGAAATTGTCTTAGAAAATAGCATTCTTGTATTTCTTTTTACATCCACTCCGACAAGGAACATAATCTTCGTTATTCCGGATAACGTTTCAAAAGATCATCACTATTGGTTAAAAAACAACAGATAATGAATTAAATTAAGGTTTATGATGTAATCCTTTCTGAATTGAAATCTAAAAAAACATGAGAAAATTTAGTCCATGTGGCTCTCCGAAGGAAACGAAATCATGCGATCGATTTGCCACGTGTTTTTGAAATTGCAAGTGTACTTAAAATTGCATAATTTGGTATTTGCAGAATGCACATAAAACAATAAAAAGAATATTTTTGAATTATCATAACATAATTCATTCGATATATTAAAGAAAAATTACATTATCCAGTAAAAACAAATCTTGACAGAAATGCATATAAAAAAATTTGCATTCATTCATTCAACTCTTAAGTACAGTTTTTTTTATATATAAAAGAGTCAAAGACTTGTATCTTATAGAACCACGTGATGTGTTCAATTTTTTCAACCTGGAGTTTAACGTTTTAAATGAAATTCCTCGTATGATAAATTTCATAGTGATTTTCAATAACACACTCCATCCTTTTTATGATAAAAGACGTAAAATGCCTCGAAACTCGATTCGAAATCGAAAAATTAATTTCAATGGAATTAAAAAAAAATTTAATTTCTGATTTAAAATTTTCCTCAATTTTTTACAACATCTAAATTTGTAAGTGTTTGTTAGAAAAAAATTTAGCTCACTGTAAAGGAAAGAAACACATTTCAGCAATATATCAGTGAGCATATATTCTTATGAGCGATAGAAATGATATTTTAAAAAGTATACCATTGTTCTAAGAAACTTATTTTGAGAAAAAGATATAGATATATTTTCTTTATCGTGTAGTATGTTTGATCCAATTTTAAAATACAGGGTTATTTAAAATAAATCATCTGATTTTTATAAAAATGCTATATTTTCATAAATAAATGATACAGAATGTTAAATTATACATGAAAACAAAGGGAAAATATGGAAGTATTTTTACAAGTGTTCGATATAACTTCCTTTAGTTACACGTATGTAAATTTCGAAACACGTATGTATGTATCAAGACGAAATGTAAATCTCAGCCAAAAACGTATATGAGCAATTAATAATCATTATCTAACTATAAATTTCAGCCAAAAACATTGCAAAATTTCAGTAACGCCTTCAACATGTAAAGACAAAAATTCAATCGATATTCGATATCACTAGGTCTCAGAGCTTGCAATGATTGCACAATTTTTGCCTTAACACTCGTTAAACTGAGGAATGCCCAATTCTCGACTGGAACTAACAGTTGATTTCGTTGAGCTTCGTAGAAAAGTATCCATCTTTTTTTTAACATTTTTCGCATATTTGCTGGTCACCCTCTATTTTTCCTATTACAAAGACACCCACTGATCTGAAACTGATGGTACCGCATTCCAATATTCTAAGCCGGAGGTGGATTAGTTCGGTACTCTTTACGAAATTAACGCTGAACAGTGATTACAAATCCACGTCACTCTAACGACAGCAAGCAAAACGCTTTCTGCTCCACGGACTCCATTATCATTTCTGTCGCTTTGTATTCAAGTATTACTCATTCTTATGAGTCATATATTTTATAAAATATAGAATTTTCAAATTAGATTATTCATTTTTAATTGCCCCGTATTTTTTACCATTAGATTTACCAAATTCTCATAAGCAAAATATCCATTGAATTAATGAAACGCTCTTTATTTCTTAACTCCAAATCAAAATTTAAAAAATGCAAAATTCGAAGCGTTTTAGTACCTCAGTTAATTTAATTTTTCGATTTTGCTGGCAACAAACCTATTAAAATTGGCAACAAATCTCAAATTATGGTTGGCATTAGGATTAAAGATCGAAAGGACAACTTATCATTTCCAATCCGCTCATCTAAAAGAGCGAAAGCATTCGATTCAGTGGTTTGGTTTACTAAAAAAGTTTCTAGTCCATGGAGGAAATGTAAATGAATTCATATTCAACGATTTGAGAATTCACTACATATATTATTTATTATACCTTTTATTGTCTACAACTATGCTATAAATTAATCTTTCGTATGAATAATCATACGTAAGATTATATTGTAGCATATCTTACGCGAGCGCGCGTATGAATAGTAATTATTTTTTATTATAATAATAGTAACTATTTTTTATTTTATTAATAGTAACTATTTTCCATATGTTAATCCTCTTTATTTTGACAAAGTCACTTCAATCCTTTTAATTATTAGCTAACAAAGATTCTTCTCAAGAAAAGGGTAGCCACCAAACCTAGTGGTCATGGTCACGGAATTGCTGCTGGCGTTGTTTCGTTCATTTGGTGGTTTGAATCCTGATGTCACTAAAGTCTGGCTTTGTACGGGGCTGATGCACGTTCAATCTATAAAGTCATAAGTTCTCGTTTTGGCGTGGTGTGGAATTGCAGTGAGGAAGGTTCTAACTCAAATGTTCTTAGCAGTGACTCAAAATTACTAGATCCGATGCACATAGTCCTCTAATCGCTTCAAGTGTGACGTTAATAAAACAAACAATACCTATATTGGTTATGTATTATATATTTCATTTTCTAAAGCTATGCTATAAAAGAAGAATCTTGTGTATGACTAATCATTGACATATGACTAATCATAATCATAATTGTGTATGACATCTTGTGTATGACTAATCATCATAGACTTTTCAATATGTTAAACATTTCTATCTTGACAAGTTTAATTTAATCCTTTGAATTACTAACTTACAAAGACTCTGATATCTCCCAATTAAACAATTTTATAGATATTTACTTATGCATCAAATGGACAAACATTTTAAGTTTATAAATATTTTTGACTTGTAGAATTGATTTTTTTCTTAACAAAATGAAACAAATGACGTTTTCGCAGGTTTGGTCTCTCGCTTCATGTCACTAATATGCATAGAAATACAAATGAATAAATTTAATATTTTTAGAGGGGCTTTATTTCAAATAAGGCTTGATAGATATAATGTGAAAGAAAAATAATGTCCTCTTTTATTTTTTTTTCCAACCGCACTGACTCGCGTTTTGTAAGGGCCATGAAATAATATATCAGTAATCCTTCTTTCAACTATGCAGCCTAAAACACAAGTTTTAGATGAGAAGTAACAGAAACCACAGATACAATTTCATATTTTAATGAAAACAAAAATGATATAAGTACAACTGAAAAAATATTAACTGTGTGTGTGCGTGTGTGTGTGCGTGTGTGTGCGTGTGTGTGTGTGCGTGTGCGTGTGTGTGTGTGCGCGCGCTACCGAATTTCATTAAAATTTATCCAATATTTCTGGAGATAATGAACCAAAAAATTTTAAATCCTCTATTTGTGTAAGCACTTATTCAGAAGACAGAGGGATGTCAGTAATTCGGCGTTTGCACAGTTATCTGGTTAAAGAAAATTAGTATATTAACAACATTGTGACACATAATAATCAGTATACTTTTGAGCAAATTTTTATTTTTAAGAGTAAGCGTATGACGTATCTCTATTTCCCGACTCATCTGTTATCTTAAAAATTAATCAAAATAAAAATCTAAACTTCAACAAAAGTCCAAGCACTTATAAAATAATGTTAGTTAAGAGAGGTTTTACAAATATCAACATGTTATAAACGTTCTACCACAAACAATTTGCATCTAATTTTAAGCAAAGAATCCTTCCTTTACAAACAATATATATAGAACTATTACTCACTTTAAAATTTGCATTATAAGCAATGAGTAAGTTAAAACATTGCCGAAAACCGACAGAAATAGACTTTTAGTAAAGCGAAAAATACCCCAAGCAGAAAGAATGAAAGGTGGACTACTGTGTAAGATTTTGAACGAAACTGCTTTTTGAATGTTTGCTTTCTCTCTCGAAATGAGAATCTGTTTCAACATAGCTTTTTCTACATCTGTGGCGTTTTTGCTGGCTTCGTGAACTTCTGAGGCAGCAAAAGAAATGCTCAAAAAAGACGCCACTCCACGAAGCGAGATAAATATTATCCCAGGGATAAACCTTTTCATACTTAATTTATGTTCGGGTATATTGTTTAGAGGATCCAGTTTAACAACTCCGTATATTATTGCCATAAAGTCGCTGGATACTATCAAAAATATGGGCAAAGACATCGTTTTCTCAAAGGATTTCAAAACACTTAGCACACTATCTTGTTTTTGCATGTAACTTTTGAAATAAGCGTAATCAATTTCAGCATTCGGATTGGTAACTCTCTTAGCTCCTAATTCTGAATGTGTATTAAGGATATTTCTTAAAGTGCAACAAATTATTACATAAACAACTGTTACAGCAGTTCGCAGGGTATATACGAAGAGCTGTCGAATTAAAAATTCGATTAATAACACGTCACAGTTACTACCCTCATTAACAAGGTCAAATCCGAAGGAATGGTGCTTTACAAATATTCTGCAGTCACGTTCATCTCGAAAGGGTATAGCTAGGCACATACTTGATGCTAAAGGGATTACTATTGTAATAATAATTCCAGTTATTATCCATAGTTTCGGGATTCCTTTATTTTTATTGCTGATTAAATTTTCAACATCATGTAGTAAATGAGATACTTGCTTTTTTCTAATGGTCATTACTCTCCAAATAAAAAAAGCTGAGATGTCAAGTGATCTTCGAGCTACTTTACCATTAACACTTCGTGAAACAGATTCCAAAATATCTCCTGTTACAATCGATCCAATGATATAAAAAATATAAATTATCCAACACATTGATACAAGTTTTTGATAAATAAATTTCCATCTTGAAGTTTTGATATTTTCAATTTTTCCAACGTTTGTGATATCCAAACCACATACAAACATAATTTTCACGATTGTCGAAAAGGGATTGAATTGTTCGCCATCATTGAAAGGTTGGACCCTTTTCATGGTTACAATTTTTTTAGGTAATTTATTTTTTCTGCTTGATGAGTTTCATTTTATCAATAACGTTTACTTACTCTTTTCTTGAAATGTTCTCTTAAGTAAATGGTCCCTAATATTCATTCATATATTTTAATATATATATATATTTTTAGTTAGAATATGTTCTCGTTATGGATATCTAGTAATAAATGGTTTCTGTATTTCTGTGTGATTTTAGTTGGTCATTTCCATTATTATCATTTTATTGAAAGCAGAGTGGTCACCAATATCGTTGTCTTGACGATTTCATGCAAAACATAAGACACAAGGACAATAGCCAAATTAATCATAATAAAATCAGAGGTAAATTATGTTTCATTCTACATTAGTTATAAATTGATATTTTGAATGTTACAATCTATTGTATTTCTTAATCGACACTTTCTGTTCTTTGAAAAAAAATTTTAAAAAAGGAAATATATGCATGTTCATCAATCGATGTGCTTTCCAGTGCTTTCTAATTATGTATTTTCTAAGCAGCTTTGTGCATTCATTATTTTCGTTAACAACAAATTTTTCTTAAAATAATATATTGTTTCGCAATAGTACTCTCTGTATTGACTGATGAATAAATGTTTTCTTTAGATGTTATTTGCGTCACTTTTACTACAATATCCCTTACTTTGACATATAGAATAACTAGGATGTATCAGAGATTGTTACATTTCTATTGATAGCTCAGAAATTGTTACATTTTCGTTGATAGCTCTGATTGAAAAATACCAAAACAATAATTTTCAGTTATATTTCTTAAATGAGTCTACAAACAAGTGAGAGCGTAATATCATTAGTTAATTCATAACATGCATTAGAAACTTTATTTATATTTTAATGTGTATATGGTATTCATTTATACGCTTCCATTTTTTGGACAGTTTCCTTAATTAATTATTTTCCCAGGAAATTGAAATTTGGCTGAGGCTACAACCAAATGAGATATTGATTTCGCAGTTAATATTCCCAAATACTTTTAGAAGAATAAAAATGGAAAAAATATTATCTCACTCTGGAACGATTTGTGCATTCAATCAGCTTATTCTTTATTGACAGACTTACCGACGGCGGTAACCTAGTGATCATGGTCGCGCTTGCGTTATTTTCGTCGAGTCGTGGGTTCAAGCCTTGATGCCACTAAAGACATGCTATGAGGCTGATACATGTTAAATCTGTCGAGATCGAAGTTCTTACGTTGTCCCACTATGGAAGCTTGGAGAGGTAGGTACGGGTGCCGTCCTCTTCACTTGACCGAGCCTCAAATTTATGAGGTCCGTCGTCAGGAGCTCAAACAATCAATCATAAGTCCGACGCTAAAATACGATATTAATCGACTTCACACTCCAAACTAAAAGTAAACTCAGAAAATACTTTTTTGAATAAAAGAATATCATATTAAAAAATTATTACTCTCACAAGGTGTGATTTAAATTCCAATTCTAAAGAAAATGAAAAGTTTTCATTTGTAAATTTCCTTTTAATAACAAGTATATGCGTAGCTCTTTCGAGAAAAATTTAAAAAAAAAAAAAAAAAAAAAAAACAGAAGTTTGATAGATTTCTCTCAAAGATCTCATGAATAAATCGTGTTAGATCTTTCAAAAATTATCTACAAACTCCCGTCTATCGACCATTTTGATTTCGTGAATATAACGTTATTCCTATGGAATTATTACAACCGTCCTCAATTCTATATTATTTTGTCTACTATAATGCAAAACAGTGCGTCCGAAATAGCCAAAAATAATGAAAGTTTATGCGGAATTATATTTTCTGTCCGATTTCTTAAAAAAAAATTTACACATATTTTATTGTTTCATTTGTAGGTTTTCCGGTCTTTAAAAAATGTTCCAAAATATTTAAAATTCGAGGAGAAAATATAATTTTACAGAAACCGTAAGCATTTTTTGCTCTTTTGGATGTGCTTTTTAGCATTCAGATAGATAAAATAGTCTAAATTTAAAGAAGAAATTAGAAATTCCATAGAATTAACATTATGCTGAAGGAATCAAAAAAAGACGGTAGACGGGAATTTTAATTGTGTTTATTCTACCCAAGTTTTAATAATATTAATTTTGTTTACCTCACGATAACTGTTAAAGATTAATGATTCCAATATTAACATGCAAATCAACGCTAAGATTTTTTTTTAAGTAAAGATAACGAAAAATAGCAATGAGCCAATCTGCTATAATAAATTGACTGGATAATTTTCATATCGCTTCTTATCACAAGTTTTAATGGAATTAACTACCTCGATAGCTTAAAGATAACTCCATTGCAATAAAACTGCATTCTCAGATATCGAAAACGTCTTCCCTTAACTTGCTCCGAAAAGCGAATACAAATGACTCTATTATTCACTATACGAATCATTGAAAAATGTAACGTTAATTATTCAGGTCCAGAAAAAATATTCTTTGAACTTTTTATGCTAATTTTTTCTTTGAGGTAATGTAAAAAAAATGAGATAACAACTTTAAGATAAACGCTTCGTTTAGAAATCGTAAATGCATTCAAATTTTTGAGATATGTTGTCATTTCTCACGAATGGTAAAAGGAAATTTCTTATATATAAGAAAAAAGTTTCATAAAAATTCTTATCGAAGATTTAAAAGAATTTTTTTCCCTTCTGTATATCAAAAAAGTTTTTAAGTGGTGTTGAAGATAGTAACGAATTTCGTTTCTCAGTCAATGTGCGAGCTTCTGAAGCTGCCGACTTGAATAATGCTTAAGGTTTGGTATATTTCATTTTCATGATTACATTTCGTTAAGTAACGTATATTTCTGAAAGATAATTTTTATTCACTTTTTGTTGTATTTTCCAAGTTTATCTACTTCTAGTTTAGTTCAAACGCAACAGCGGGAGAGATAACGCCCCAATCTCCTTCGTAAAATTGACATAAATATGAATTATAAAATTTCCTACATTTTTGAGACTAAAAGTACGTTTTGAAATCAGAATATTTAAGATAATGATAAAAGTTTTTAAAATATATTTTATTTATGACCAGAATTATAATGAGAGTATTTTTTTAACGAATTTAAAGAGCGTATGCGTGAATTCTTTTTTTAATGGATAATGGATAAAATGATCATAAATCTTTAAATAATTAGTTATAAATTTGTAATTTTACTAAGAAAAGTTGAAAATAAAAAAAAAAATGTTTTAAGTGGATTTATCTACCAGGGGAATATTCATTTTCAACAAATTCACAAAATATAACGGGATATGATTTATGAAGGAAACTATAATCCTCCCTCAAGAAATAGTCGAACGAAAAATCAATATTATTATCAAAGCAGGAAATATTAACTTAAAAAAGTAGGGATTTATATTTCATTTTTAAGATTTTTTTCCCCAACTTTCTTTTTAATTTTAGACATATTTCTTTGAAAAAGAATAGGGAAGTGTCAGCTCGAGTGTCATCACGGTGAAATTGCAAGAAGGAATTGAAGGGTGCTCTGAATATACTTGAGCGTGTGTGAACCTACTTCGATACCATTAGATCAAGATTCCTACCCTACCATGTAGAAGTTGAAAGATAAAGCTTCACCGTAGACACAAAATCATCTGCTCTGACCGTAGTATCGGGGTAAGCTTGATATTAAATATTTACATAAATCATATTAATAAATGTGTTGAGGGACATATTAGAATTAAAGTAGACAATAAATTAATAAATTGAACACATTTTTTAAGTTAATTGTAATTATTGCTGCAATAAAAGAAAAAAAATTAACCTTTACGTTTTAATCTAATTTAACACTAATATTTTGATGAAGCGACTGTAATTCATACTGATACTATTGTGTGTGAGTCGGTTGAAAGAAATCAAATTGCATCAATTTAATTAAGTCATCTGGATTTTCCGACTTATTTTGAAAAGTAGTCGGGACCAACATTTTGTGATTGTAAGAAAACAAAAGTCACTTAGCGGCTAACAAATCCTATCAAGCAAAACAAATCAAATACATAAATTAAATTAATTCAAATCATTTAGAACAATTAAAACAAATCAGATCAATCAAATAGATTAAATAAAATAATCGTATCAATTGCTTTAAATAAAAACGTTTCAGCCCACTGAAGAACTTAGACAAGGATCCAAAAATCTATCTTCCCTGAAGAACAGATTTACCTACATTCCTTGCACGGTAAATAAATGTTGTAAGAAATTTGACGTTGACATGTGGAGATTCGTTTACAAAAAAGTTTTCTTGATTTTACCTGCTTTTTCTACCAAAGATCAGTTGCGGTAGATTAAAAAGTTAATTCACGTTAAAAATATTAAAAGGCTTTCTGACACATCCTATGTAAAAATAAATGTATGTTAATATTCCTGTTTGAGAGGCATGTCCGTCTATTAACCAAACGGAGGAATGGTTTTCACATTTCTGTCTGGTGGTCTCTTCTGACAAGTCTGTGAAACGCAGGAAAAGTGTCAGGCTTGTTTCCTCAGCAGAACACCCATCGAGATAAAATGAAAAGTAATTGATCCTAAAGAAAAATAGAAAAAATGCAAAATGTGTGAAATAAAACTGGTAGGTAGTCGGTCAATTAAAAGGAGAGGTTACCTTAAGAATGTTTTGAAGAACAGCAAAACCTCGTTTAGAGCTAAAGATATGTTCCTAGACGACAAAATGCTAAATAAAAGTGTTAAACGAGATCATTTTAACGCAGTCAGTGAAAAAAAGGAAAAATCAAATTAAACAAATTTTATTTTAATTAGCCACACAAGGGGCTATTATTTTACGAAACGATAAAATAGTTACCCCAGCACTCTTAAAATTAAAAAGCCTTTTCTGATGAATGAATGAATAAGTGCATGAGTGATTAAATAAATGAATAAGTTAGAGAGTGAATGAGGGAATAAGTGAATGAATTTGTGAATGAATGAGGGGATGAATGAATTAAGGATTAAGTAAGGAAATGAGTAAATGGATAAATGAGTGAGTAAGGGAGTAAATGGATAAATGAGGGAGGAAATGAATCAAAAGAATGATCAAATTTTCATTCCATCGTCATTATGAACGTTTGCTTTAATTTTAACAGTTAAATGAATAATTTAATAATAATTTCTTTTAAAGTTAGCAAATCTGTTCTATGCAAAACTGTATATGGAACTATTAAAGTGTTTATATTACAAAGATTCATTTCCAATAAGCAAATAGAAATTTTATTGATTTTGTTGCACAGAAATGTTGATGACTACAGCAAATAATTTGCTTTCTTTTAAGCAGCAATTGGAATCGAGTTGATAGCGCGGAAACTTTTTCACCACTAATGAACACGATGCACGAAAAAAAATGCTCATCTCGTGGTCAAAGAAAACATAGCTACCGCATTGCCGATCAATGTAATTTACAAAGTAAACACATACAAATACGTATGTTTAAAATATTGCATAAGTACGCAGCACATTTATAGATATTGTGCATCGTACATAATATACAAATTCTCCGAAGTATTACCAAACTACTATATATTTACTTCATTCATTTTTCCTCTCTGTGTAGTTTTTTTTTTTTTTTTTTTTTTTTTTTTCGATATGTGTTCATATAATGTGATTCAATTTATAATAAAAGTAATTTTTAAAAACCATGGCGAACAGCAAGAAAATACAAAGTGAAATTGGGTAAAACAAACTGGGTTTCAATGACCACATCCATTGAAACAATTTTGATTGAGAAAGCGTTAAATGAGGTCTTTCAATAATCAATTTTGATCCATATTTGGATAATATTTACTATTTCTTCTGTGAAACAATTAAATGAACCAAATATTACTTTCAAAAAAAATATGTATTTTCTTTCTCATTTCATGCGTGGATTTAAAGAATAAGATGCCGGTTCACAGGTACTGTCTCCGTCACTTAACCGTGGCAAAACGTCAGAATTGCGAGGTATTAAAAAAAACTCATTTTCAAACTGTTTGAGCATATATAGCGAATGACAAGTTATGAAGGAGCTTATAATATCATGATCTACGAGTTGTAAAGTATTAATTATTTCTAAAAAAAAGCCGAGATATATTTGGATAAAATTTATTCTGAATACTAATTTATCTATACGTTTATAGTGTTATAAGTTAAAGCTGTCAAGTATTGGATTTTTTTTTCAAGAAGCCGTAAATTGAAATTCCGCGCATAGTAGTAATTAAAAAATTTGATACTCCCCACATTCTATATTCCACCTAAGACCTGATAAATAGCGAATGGTTAAAGCAATTCAAAATATTTTGCATAGATTATGTTAAAGCGAATAAATTGCTTACTGTAATTTACAATATTGAGAAAGTTAATAAATTTCTTACATAATATAAAAATATGACAAAAACAAATTATTATTTTTATAGTCAGGAATGCAGTAAATGACTTTTAAGGCGTATATTTATCAATTACACTTAATTATCATTCCTATCTCGAGATATGGAATTGTTGGGGTCAATTACATAAATCACTCAAAGAATTAGCAAAATATTCTATACAGTATTTTACTTTAATCATCTTTTAAAACAACTTAAATAAATTAATACAATATTTCAACAAAACAAAAAACAATCTTTCTTTTTGCCAATTTACCAAAGAAAAAAATTAAATAAAAATAATGCAATGCCTATTCATTTTCAACAACTATAATCTGCATCAAACATACATAATAATTAAATATTTGGAAATCGATTTAAAACAAATATCATCTGCATCGTACAAAAATAACTAAACATATGGACTTTTCGGTTTTATCAATGCCGCATTAGAAGCAACACGAGGACTAAAGCAAAGGATCTCGTAATTTTGAACCTCAGTCAAGTGACGAGGACGACTCTTGAGCTGCCACCTCCATCTCCTAATTTCCTCACTATCCCAACGTGCGGACTTACGGAAATCAATTTAAAACAAATATTGTCTGCATCGTACAAAAATAATTAAACATGTGAAAATCAATTTAAAACAAATATCGTCTACCTCGTGCACAAATAATTAAATATGTGAAAATCAATTTATATATATATATATATATAAACGAAGATCGGTTACATCGTACATAAATAATTACGAATATAACGTTTATCATGAATTACTTCATAGAGATTTTACACTCCTCTAGATTGAAATACAATATTTCAATGCACTTTTCAATTAACTCTATAGTTAACACACAGATTCTAGATACATAGATGTCATTCATTATTCCATCCCAGATTTATCAGTTACATGCTTCTCCTGGTAGAGATTTATCAATGACAAAGTTATTTCTCCTTTTCTGAGTACGATAAATAAAATAAAAATATTTATTTTACTTTTAAAAAGCTTTTACTTTTTTTAAAGTTAAAGTTTTAACAGATCGAGAAATAGAAATTTGCATTTAACTTTACAACGTAGTTTTCCATCTAAATTCTCCTTTTATCTTTACTAAACTTGTAAGGTTTTTCAATAGTTTCTATGAATAAACACTCTTATTGATAAGAAGTAATGGTTTTAAAAGTGGATATACATCATTATTGCATTAAAGAGTTAGCTTTTGACAGCTTCCAATTTGAATCCCGAACTGTTCAAGACAACCTGTCATTAATCATTTAAATTATTCAGAATGTCTAGCTGGGTGATCCATCCAATCCAATAGATATGCACGACTTCACGAATTCAAAAAGAAAAAAATATTTAATTCTTTTGCAATTATTTTCACACGATATTTGATTCTTCAAATGGTGTGATTCAATGACCTTGCTTGAACTTACGAACCTTCGAAATTGGATACTAATAACTAGAAAATGTCACTTAACATCAAACAATCAATAATTTTTATGTTTGTTTTATTGTGAATAAAGGATATCTGATTAAAATTAAAACTATTTACCCATTATATTTAATTACAATGTTTGGATGCCTGTGAAATAAAAAGAAATCTGATTGAAATTAAAAATACACGCACAATATTTAATTTCAATGTTTGAATGTCTGTGGGAAAAAAGGAAAACTGATTGAAACTAAAAATAAAAGTACAATATTTAATTTAAGTCTGTGATTTTATATGAGAAAAGAATATCCGGTAGAAATCCATAATACTCTAGCAATATTTAATTTTAGTATGTGAATTTCATAGAAAAAAGAATATCTGATAGAAAAAAAAATACTTGAATACTATTTCATTTTAACATTTAGAGGAGGGGGTACCATCTCAAGTGTCGTCCTCGTCACTTGACCGAGGTTCAAAATTACGATGTCTGTCGCCAGTAGTCCACGTGTTGCTTCTAGTGCGACGTTAATAAAAATTAATCTAATCTAATGTTCATTTTAATGTTTATAAGTTTATGGGGGGAAATATATTTTTGGTTGACGATATGAATACTCACACAATATTTAATTTGAATGTTTTATTCCTATGTGTAAAGAGTATCCGACAGAAATTAAGAATACTCGTGCATTATTTAATTTTAATGAGTGAATTTCTATAGAAAAAGTATTCCTCATTGAAATTAAGAATACTAAACTAATATTTGGTATTAATGTTTGACTGTCTTTGGAAAACGCGTATATAATTTCGAAATTAAGAATACGCTTACATTATTTAATTTTTAAAAAATTTAAAAATGCCTTAGTGTGTTAGTATTTTCTGAAATAGTAATATACAGTTTTTATTTATTTATTTTCTTAAAAACGTGAAGGGAGAATTTATACTCTGCGCAATTAATTTCAATTTTACTTGCAACTTATTTCTATACCAGGTTTGAAATAGAAATCTCCGAGAATAGAGAAGGGAAAATCGCTGATAGTCCATCATCACAACTTGAGCGAGTTACAAAATTATAAGACCCATCTCCAATAGCTCTTACTTTTGTTCATCCTATCCTGCAATACTATACCTAATGTAAATTACCCATTTAAATTCAAATGATTGACTCAAATATTATTTGCTATTCTCCTCTTAATGCTACAGGAGTGGTTCATTCCTAGGAAACCAGTTTAATGGTTCTAAGCCCTTTTTTAAGTGATTTCGGTCTCCCAGGGGGATTTCCAATAGCCCTCGTGTTTCTAAGTGCGACGTCATTGCCCAATTAATAAAAATAAAAGGTTAAGAGGCTCAATTTGTTTAAATGCATTTTTGTGTACATATTATATTAACACGATTAACAGGTTAGAATCGTAACAAAAATTCAATGTAAAAACTAGATTTTTAAAATGTGTGTGGTACCATTATTATAAAGTAAACCTTAAAGCTTTTGCCTCCATTGATCTCGGGTGAAAATGCATTCTGTGTTAATAATACAAACAATACAATGACTTTATTTAGCTCTTTGGAGGGGAAAAAATACTGGTTTCATGAAAAATTCCACCCTACACTTGACGTTCATTCTTCTAAATCAAACATTTAATTCTCTGGTGTGCACGACGCCAATAAGCGTTTCATTACAAACTCACGCACCACCACACAAATAAAATTACGACGATCACAACCGAACCTCAAGGGGACCCAAAATCGTTAATGGGCAGGTACACGCGAACAAGACCCAATATTATATTTTTCAAAACACACAGTGGTTTCCCTCTCACTTTGAGTATGCAAACATGAGGGCCCAATCAAACAGATGCCCACGTGCCTAGGCCTTCCCTAATTAGGCTTGTCAAGAGCAACCTTCCTGTCACTCAACCCCACACGAAACCGGAACGAGTCCCGCCCCCCACAGAGGGGTCAAAAGTTTTTTTTCTCCGGGGGCCCTTACCCATCATTTTTGTTACTCATACGCCAATCTTGGCCTCATCTTTTTCCTACTGTCCGTCATGCCTCCCTTTTCTTTTTCTCAGCCTTACAGCACTCAACTACCGGTTAGACCTTACTATGAATACAAGATGCTTCTTGTTCCTGTCCATCTGTGTTAATATTATGTACTTGAATACTTTGTTTTGAATTTTAATACACGATGTATAATGAATTTTAGTCCTGACAGAAACAATTTAAGAAAATGGTGTAATGTGGCTTTTTTAATCTTTAAATATAGAAAATAAATCTAAACTGATGTTGAATAATTTTCTGGTTTCTTTTTTCAAAAAACTCTCTGTTTCAGTCCTTGTAAATGGCAAGACCTGAGAACTATTTTAAAGCTATAAACGATGTCACTTATTTTGTTTATTCACACAAATTTGCATATTAATAAAATGGTAGAGTTATATACGCAATGAAAGTTAAATACATTTTTTGAATTGTACGTTTACCTTTAATTTAGAAATTATATTTATTGATAAATAGAGATTAAATTGTTTTTTCATCATTCAGTGACAAAATTGTTAATCATTTCTGTATTCATCACACAAATGATTTTGTGGTCCTTATTCTGATGTATGCAAAATACATAAAATTTAAAATTGTCTAAGAATATTATCTATGGCTAATCTACATCAGATTATTATTATCTATAAAAAAGTAACTACTAATAGCTGTAAATGATTAACCACTGAGTCTTCTTTACGCGCGCTTTTACTATGCCTTTCTCGATAAACAATAGCTTGTGATTGATTGGTTTTATTAATGTCGCACTAGAAGCAACACGATGGCTATTGGTGACGGATTTCGTAATTTTAAGCCTTTATCAAGTGACGAGAACGACACCTGAACTGGCATCTCCCACTCCCAACTTCCAAACCACAACAAGGGAAGACTCTGAGTCTCAACACCTTTAATGCACATTAGCCCCGTCTACACGACCGATCTTGAGGCTCATCAAGGCTCGCCCCCACGACTCGAAGAAAACCACTGGCCTTCGAGTACGTGATCATAACCACTAGGGTACCGCTGCCACAATAGCATGCGATTTCACTCCTAGATATCGTGGAAACATAATTCTTATTTGTTTTTTTTTATGAAATTTAAAACTTTCGCTCAAGAGCAGACATGTTAATCTTTTTTTAATACTTTTTTTTTTTTTTTTTTTTTTATACATATGAATCGTCCTTTCTCGGAAATCAAAATGTTTCCGTGTTCGGGTGTTTTTTATTTTATTTTATTTTATTTATTTAATTATTTATTTTTTTTTAATTTTATTTTTTATTTTTTTATTTTTTTTTTGTAAGAGACCAATTTCAAGACTTCAAAAGGACTTCACTGTAAGTTCAACCATTTTGTATTGGTCAAATTTTAAGAGTGATATATAATTTTTGGGGGGAAACATGTAAACTTGTATCTTTTTAATCTTTTGAATTTCAATTCAATGGTATTTCTTTTCATTTAAACAAATAAAACAACTTGTACACATCTTAAAAATAATGTATTTAATTTTGAAATAAATATTGAGATTTTTTTTTTTATAATAAGATTAAAGTTATTTATCGCACTACTAAATTATAATACTAAGTTAACGTATTTTACCATAATCCGCAGTATTGGATAGCGTTGTTACATTCATAAATGTTTCCTTGAATTTTGATGTGTGTTGTTGGTAATGCAAATGTCCATGTCCATAATACTATTTTGTACATGCTGATTTCTTTTATCATTCTTAGGTATTAGTTTTAAAGCAAGTAATAAATGCAGATCATCAAATTTTTATGTATGGATTTTTTTTAAATTACGCATAGTCAAAATACGCATAGAATGCTACTTCATCGTTTCGGTCAGAGACGCCCTGAGTATAATATGGATACATTGTAAAGTAACGCCTTTTCAAGAAGTCATTTATACGAGTATGTATAACTAAAGTTACGACCTTTTAGTCAAATGACAAAACAGTCGTTTTAACGAAAGGTGTGTATAGATTTATCGGTCGTAAAAATCATGAGATAAGCTTTTATGTTTCGACTGTTGCAACATAAAATCTATTAATTGCAAAACAATACACTTTGAATCTGACGGATACTACTTTTTTAACAGAATATTATTGTTTCGACTTCGGCGAATATATGTTTGGAAACTAAATATAGAGATATATGTGTGCGATTATTCTCAATTCAATCTGAAAATATTTAAATATTGGAATCTATTTCGTTCTAGCAGACAACCAATTTAAATATTTGTTAAATCTGTAAAATGTTTAAAAATAATTATTTATTATGGTATTTCACATACTTGATTTATTGATTTTTTTATGTCGCACTTAGAAATAACACGGTGGCTATTTGCGTCAGAATTCGTAATTTTGAATCTCTGTTAAATGACGAGGATGTAGCTTAATTGACTTACACATTCTCCTAATTTCCACACGAGTGTAACTTGAAGACATTGAGCCTGAACAGATTTCTCATGCATTATATGAAATTTAAAGATGACGGGTATTTAATGTCATCAGGACTCGAGCTCACGACTCGACTGAAAAGTCGCTGGCCGCTATTTCGCGACCACGATTACACTTCTCCCGTGACCTTGGATATCGAAGAAATTCTTACGGATTTGTGGTTTAAACAAACGTCATTCTACGACTACTAAAAGTACTTCATAACTGTGTGCCTTAGTAAAGGACGAGGTTGACACCTGAGGTGATACCTTCCTCTACTTTCTTTCACATTACACCATTTGGATACTCAGAGACTCCCTTCCATTTAATGTGCTACAGACAGCTTCTGTTATCCCGCATTACGTATCTGTAGTGAAACCGTTACTTGAATTTGCAATATGATTTGAACATTGCCAGAACCACTGGAGTACCGTGGCCCTAACTTCAAATTAATAAGTTTCGTACTGAGAAAATTCTCTGAAAGGCTTGCAGTTAATGAGTAGTCTGATCTTCGTTTTAAGTTTTAATTTCGTGAAGGGTTTTTTAATATTTTTTTTTCTTTTCAATCCCTTCTATATGTTTCATTAAACCCATTCTAATTTTCTGAAGTAATTCTTAAAAATATGACAGGAGTGGGGGGGGGAGAGAGAAACATTATTTTATAGTTTAATATTAATGATATTCTTAAGCACAGATTCTTAAGATTGATTTGATGAGCTTCTCTACTTTCTAAAGAGCTCAAACCGCCAACCTATTGTAAATGCTTTCATATTTACCTTGGAGTGATTGACTTATATTTAAAATAACGCTTAGCTTCTTCAACTTTTGTTTGAGATGGTGGGCAGTTAGGAAAGAGGTACCAGGTCTAGTGTCATCCTCATCACTTGAAAAGGGCTCAGAATTACGAGGTCTGTTAAAAATCCCCACCAACTGCATATAAGTGTGACGTTAATAAGCAATCAATCAACCAAGTGAAATTCGATAGCAACTCATTCATCTTTCCTATTTCTGTTAGGCAGTTTTATACATTTTTAGGCTCACTATTGTTTTAACACTCACGAGGTGGAATCGAAAAGTTTTAATTATTTTAATAAGAAATAATCAACATATCTAGATAAATTATTTTGCATGTTAATTGATCCTAATGTACATAATGTAGTAAATTACAGCTATTAATAATGATTGATTTGGTATCAGGAATGTGTAGATTGAAATAATCCATAAAATCGTAAGGTTCTGGATATTATCCCCGGAATATCACGAAGCTTTGAGTATTACTAAAAATAAATCCAGATAGATATTTCATTTTTAATTATTATTTTAAGATTTTGCTACAAAGTGATCATAAAAAAATAAACATTTCTCCCAATGATCTTTCGAGAGCCGTCATACAGGGAGTTATTCGCTGAAGAAATGACGATGTGCAAGAAAACTCGCACTTTATGCTTTTTCATAACTGCGCCCTCTAGCAGTTTACTGCTTGCTTTCCGCCTATGCCTTTTGTTGTGAAAATTGCTGGTTTAAATGTTCTCTATCACCCTTTAAATTCTTACCCCTGAGTTTCAAAACTCCCTGTATTGTAGAACTCAGCTAATTGAATTCTATGATCTCCATACTGAGGATTACTTCCACCAACTCCTTCCTTCAAACCAAACAAATCAACACTAATCGCCGTAATTTACAACATTATGTTCATAAGGATCAATCAATACGCAGAATAAATTTTATCTAAGTACGTTGATTATTTCTTGGTAATAATTAAAACCTTATAATATCCATCATAACCAGATAGTTTGAGAAATCAGTTAATTAAATTTTTAAAAACCCTATGTTATTACACTTATTTCATAATGTGTGTCTTAATAAAAACGCTAGAAGTGCAAAAGTTAAATGGAATTGAGGCTGTCTTCATTTAATGTCATGTAGTACGCCCTGCACTCGAAATATATTTCCAAATAAGAAATTTTCTCAATTTTGAATTGTTCGGGTACTTATACACATAAATAGATTTATCATTCTGCGTTTTCAAAATTTTGAAATTATTTTGTAATACGCCATCTGTTTCATGAATAGGAGAAAGTAGATCTCAATTTGCCATGACACTCAAAAGTGACGAAGCATGAAGCACATTTCATAAAAGAAAAAATGAATCTATTCAAATTGAAATCAGAGGTGTGATAAAATATGCTACTACCTATAGCCGTCATTCTCAACTTCTTTCAGTATGCATGACACTAAACGGCTCATTTTCTTTTTGCCTACCCCTAAACAAAATTCCTCCAGGGGCACCTCCCTACCTATTAGTGACTCAACATCCATTATTGACTAAAAAAAATTCTCCAGAAAATAGGCATGTTGAATTAAATTTAAATTATATTTTTTTCCATATATATATTATGTGATCACGCGCTATAAATTTACATGAATCAGATTTCCTTCAAATCCAAACGGATAGAGATAATCCCTGTTAAACACTTTTTTTTTTTTTGGCTCAAGAAAGAAACACCTAATAATCCCTAAGTCTTATATTATGTGATTTGAATGAATCCTTGCATTTGAATTCTAAACGGGGTAAGTTTCTGTCTCTTACGCTTTAGCCACGAAGTCGAAAAGATACATGTGGCGTCCACAGTTTTCATGATGTAACTATTCTCGCTTTTCTGCTTTTGCTACGATAGCGAGTGGAAGTAAGTCTACCTCTATCTGGATGTAACGCCCACTTTCTTTAATAGATCATGAAATAAATAGACTTTACTCCGAGAATTATTGTCCCTTCCTCATGAAAATACAATGTCACCTTTTTTCATATAATTTATAATTATTATTATTATTGAAGTAAGCAAACAAATTTACAGAAAGATTGGAGAAAAGAGAAATTATACAGATACTTAGGACAGCATCGAATCATAAAATTCTGAAAAATAAAACTCAGAAGAGGATCAATGTAGTCTCAAATTTGGAGCCACTTTTAATTTGTATCTTTTTTATTTTTATTGTAAGTATACCAAAAAAGAAAAAAAAATAGAAAAAAAATCCAAGAAGCTTCGTGCTTGCAAAAGGCATCAAATATGTTATTGCATTCTAAAAGTTTCATACGGCAAGCGCATATTCGCCACTATTCCATCACTGAAGAGATTTTTCGAAGTATTTGATGCTTCAGCAATCTCTCCTTTTCAGGGATCGACAATACAGGGTTAGCACAAATGAATAACTGGATTTTAAAAATTTACATGTTTAAACTATTACACATATTCCAATAAGTAATACACAAAATTAAGGGAAAATATCCCAAGTTTTTTTTCCACATCTTCGATCAATAAAGGGCAGTATATTCATAGAACATTTAGAAATCGCTATGCAAAGGAAGCTCTAAATCTAAGAACATTCTGCGGTAGTATCGGCAATTTAAAGATACAGGTTGCTTATGCAAAAAGAAAGGCATTGATTTCAATTATTCTGAGCAACAGGTCTATTATTCTATCTACTGACAGGTCTATTGATCTATTATTCTAAGCAACAGGGATCTGGTTTAAGGCACATCAAATAGGATCTACCATAGAAGAGATTAAGACGAAACAAAGTCGGAATAAATAAAACCCTCATCCATTAAGGATTGATTGATAAAACAATAAACTCAATTTTCTTTAAAAATTTTAAGTATTCTTTAACTTGCATTAAATTTTTAATTTTTCGTATCAGGCAATCGACTCATATTGTAAAAATAGCATATATGATCATATATTCATGGTGTCCAATTAACCATTTATTTTGTAATTTAACGCAAATACGTTCGTTACGCAGAACATTCCCATCGGTGTTGGAACTTATTGCTCAGTTTATATTAATACTGTAGATCACTTAACCAGCGGTTTACTCGTAATAACCATGGATCCCTTTTACCCCATATTTACGGGGTCAGAGTGCGTACTATGCGATATATTTACTGAGTCAATAAATAAAGATATAACAAAAGCCTGAACATTTCGTACAGAAACGAATGTTTCAGTCAAAAACGTTATTGAAAAACCAGGGCATATCCAGCGAATATCGAACACTTGCTAACCCTAATTGCAAGTGTCTCAGCTGCCTCACCCTGTAGAACGTTCTCGCCATCTCATCACAGATCGATGACATGGAGAATGCAATGGAGCATCATCCTTGGACACCCACCACGAAGCCGTCACTCCACCCCAGCGGGTGATCCCATTCTGACAGACTCCAAGAATCACAAGGGAAAGAAAAAGAAACCAACCGCCAGAATGGGTTCATTTCTCGCTCTACGATAAAAACCTTGCGGACAATAGGGGTGTAGGTGGCAGCAGGACTCATTTTTGGGTTATGATCCTGGTAGTCAGTTAGACACGGTTCCTGAGTAGAGCGAAGCATAAAGAATTTTCCTTGTTTCGGTTAACCTTGTCATTACCTGAAGACTTCTCGGGGTGTTATTGTGCCTTTCAGGCATACCTTCGGGATCATGTCTGTAGATTATTGATGGTCTGGTCGTATGTACCTTTGCTTTCATCCGCAAATTTGTATTGGATAATAGTATTTTTTTATTTTTATTAGTATGGCAATACTTTTATCTTTTCGAGTGAAGTAGGCATGACAGTTTCATGTTGTGGAGTGAATTAATTTGTTTTTCTTCGTTTGTTTGTTTTTAAAAACAAAGTATTTATACTGTCTTTGCTGATGACCTTTTGTTTTATCAATTCTCTTTTTTTAAAATTTTGTTAATCTTCAAACATGAACGTTCCGTCTAGGTTCGTATAAGCTTGTATTGTTTGTAGGTTAGATTTAGTTAACGTATTGCTTCGTAATTTAAAATTGTTTAATTCCTTCAATTTTTTTTTCTATAGTTACAGTATTTGGACACATTCCTTTTGTCAAAATGAAGACATTTTAGGATAAAAAAAAATTTTCACCTCTTGTTACTCATCTATTTACCAAATAATCTGAGCAAGAACTTTTTTGTAAATTTTTTTAGCAGATTAAAATAAATACATGCTGCACAACTTACTCTTCTGAGTGCTATGGTGGAAATTTTCTCAGGTCTTGAAGTCTTAAACTCTTGTTGAATGACCTCTGCTTTCCTTAAGTGGAAAAAAAGAAGAAGAAGAAATTTATTTATAAGAACTTTTGGAAAATAAAAGTAATTAATTAATTCTCGATTTTTCTTTCAAATTACCTTACGATTATTCTGTTCAATGTTTCAGCAGACTTGATTGGTTGACTTAAACGAACTTTATTCTAAAGCACAGGCTCCCGAACTTTTTTGGTCTAACACCTTCCTTAAAAAAAGAAATTGAACAGCATTCCTTAAATAAATAACATAGTTGTGAGTTTTAATGTTTGTTATAAACATTTAAAAATACTTGCACAAATCAAAAAAAGAAAGCAATCAGAAGAAACTATTCTTTTTTTATTATTATTATTGTTTCGAATACATCTTGTTCAGTACTATTAAAAGCAATACTCTAGCATTGAGAAGAAAAGATGGAAACCTCATAAGATTAACATTACATTCGAAGCTTAGCGTAATGCGTTCAAGTACTTGTAGAAAAAAGATATTGGTAACAAAGCTATAACGTATCAATACTTACTTTTCATACGGGTAGAAAGGGTTAAAAGGCATTTATTGAAACATGTGTTCGATAATATTCAGTATTTATCCAGACTTTGAGCTTGTTCTGGCAAGCATTTAACAAGAGATTACAGTTGATCCTTAACATGCCTTGAATTATCTTTGATGCATTAACACCCCTCATATTTCTTCTACGTCCACCGGGGGGACAGTACCAACCCATTAAAAATCACTCTTCTAGAGCAGCATGAGTTACGCTGTTGAAATACCTGACCATTTCGAGCTATGGCCAAATGATGAGGACGTCAGTTGAACTGGTACCTCCCTCGCTTGATTTCTAAGACCGGTTGCTTAGATCAATTTAAGATGTCTTAAGGTGTTACTAAACGCCTTAAAGGAAACAGTGATAATTAACTAAACAGAGGTAGAAGAAAATGCAAATTGCATCAAAACTGATTCACAAACTAATGATTAAATCTTACGACACACTCGGCGTTGCCCATGATAATTTATCGTTTTCTACTAAAAGAGGGTGAAGAAGACAGTTCTTATCTACGCCAGTCTGGGGACATGCAGTGAAAACTCATACAAATTCATTAGAAAAATTACAAACCCAAAATTAAGCAAAAATCTTGAAGCTCAATGATTTATGAGGAATGAAAAGATATCAGAAATTCTAATAAAATCTCCATCCTGAAAAAATTCATACAAAAAAAATGCAAGAATATTCCATATAAACCTAGAAACCATCGAAAATAGAGCACTTGAAGGAATTGAAAATTTACTCCTGATAACTATATCATAAACCCAGAAATTCTATACCTTAACGGAGGGCCTTTGGTCAAAAAATCGTTTGCTTTGGCACGTTATTTACCCAGATATTAAATTTAAATTTAAAAAAACTAAGAAAAAAACATTACCTCTAAATATATTAAGATTCAAAATTAAAAGAATTTTTTAAGTTAAAAACATGAAAAATTGCAAAATACTACGAGAAAAGTTCAAATCAAATGCAGAAGGCTATTGGATGAAAATTAGTTTTTGTCAGGAGAAATTTTAGCTGACCACCAATCAAGGAACCTGCTTTTCGCTCGGGTGAAAAACTCGAAAGGGAAAATTTGTCAGAAGGCAGAATGTACCACCTCGAGAGCTAGGTATCCTACTGGTTTTTACCGTTTCTTCGAAAAGGAGGAATGCTTAATTTGTAATTTTGAAACTTTTTCAGGAAAATTTAAATCTTTAAGAATTAAAATTTTCTTCCAAAACCATCTCACTATCCTGATTAAAGGCACCTTCAATAGAGATGGGAGAAGGAGACGACAGTAAGTTCCAACAGAAATGTGGAGTCTAGAGTCGGCAATTCACTTTAGCTTCCCCATCACTGAGAAATATACTTATAAACAAATCTCTGAAGTAGTATCCCTTGAAATCCAAAAAAAGCTTGATCACCTCTAGCTCGATGGACTTATCTTTTAACTTATCAAACTCAATTTCCCCCCTTATATCATTCTTTTAATCAACTGCTACCTAATAAATAGGACATCCCAAGTCACAGTAAAACTGATTACTCTTTAATTAGCCAACAGGCTCTCCACAGGACTCTATAATCTCTCCAATTTTGCATAATTTGTACACCTACGACTTCCCTCAGAGTCCTTACAATATTCTTTGCTTGTTCGCAGATGATAATGCTATCCTCACCCGAGATACCTCCATAAAATTAGTTATTCTCAAACTCGAAAATCATCTTAAAAATTCAAAAATGGAGCACAGCAATCACAGGAGCATAGCAATCAACACCACTAAGACTTCAGCTATTATTTTTAGAAAAGTCCATCCTTCTCTCCCTCTCAACAACTTAAACGTTTTAATAGAAAATGATTTAAGATTCTGAGGTCAAATATATCGGCGTCTATACGGATCCCAAACCAACCTTTAATACATACGCCGCTACAATAATTACTAAAAGTTTTGTCAAGATCTATAACTGTATTGCTCTGATAGGTAGATACTCTGTGCTTTCTCTCTCCAACAAAGTTCTACTGTTTTACTGTTTAAATATGTCATAAGACCAATAGTTCTTTATGTGACCCAATTTGGGATCACATAGAAGCCACCCATATTACCACATTATTATATCCTCCAAAATAAAATAATAAGAATAATAACAAATTCTCCTTGGTACATTAGAAACTCGTTATTACATAAAGATCTTAAAATTCCCGAAATCAAAACGCATATTACTTACTTATTGAGGAAATTCTACAATTGAACAATTAATCATGAAAGCCCCTTAATTCAAGCCCAACTCCTTTTTGCCCATAATCGTGGCAACCACGTTTATCCCTATGAATTCTGCAATAACTAATTTAACTTACAAACCCCATAAAATCTGTATTCCATCTGGCACCCCTTTAAATTTATTCCCACATGCCGGTTCAAAAACCCCAACTTCACTCGATTACACTTTCCTTTCACATCATCATCAATAAAAAATGACATCCCTTCGGTAACCACTTCGGCTTTGCTCTCCTTTTATTTAGGCTAAAGTAACCCTTCAACAAGATATCCATAACTCAATTTCGTTGGTTTTATATTTTCTCTTCATCTTCTTCCTTCTCCACGGCTAATTTTCCTTAAGAAAATTAGCTATCTATCTCACTTAAAAAAACTTTCCCTACATAAAAAGAATTTTTTTTTTAAAAAAAAAATTATATATAAATATTAACAATTTATGTTGGCAAATCAAAATTATGTAAAATAATCAGTCATTCACTCTAATAACTAAATAAATAAACAAAAATACCAACACTTATAGTAATATTATTATTACCTCGAAAAAAAATTAACACTCTATCCCCTTCATCCATGTTCCTCTCTATCTTAACTTTTGATAATATTTTAAATGTATCCTGTACACATTTTAATATGTAAGTAATTAATTAAGAAAAGTTCATAGCAAAAAATCGGAGGAAAGAGTCCTTGGGATTGGTACTCATGTAAAATTTGATTGCTGCTGCACTCTAGCATTCTTCTCTCTAAATTTTCCCCCTGTCTGGTTCTTCACTAGCACGAAACATTTCTCCTTGATTGGCTGGCCTCTCAATAGCCATTTTCGATCACTAAGACGATTGCCAGTGTAGAGGACATTTCATTCCCATTGATTTGCCGTAATTCCGTTTGTTACAGAACCTCTGAAATAAATTATTGCCATGTATTACTCAAAAATTTTAATTTTTATTCTTAATTAATTTAACAGGCAAACATTTTATTTTTATTTTACCAGCTTTAATTTCTGAGCAAGAAAAATATGCCGAAGCCGCTCGCTCCAACAACGCACTCAACCTATAAAAGGAAGAGAATAACTCCTCCACATACAACATAACTTAGAAATAAGTATAAACTTTCAAGCCGAGCGAGAACGATCCGTGGTTATTCATCCCCTAGCAGTTTTTCGATTAGTCAAAGGGAATTCGCAGTTTGAATAGGGGCTGCTGCTTTTAAACATGTGGCTGGCGAACACCTCGGCTCGCAGATGAAAACGCGTTTAAGAAGAGAATCATATATAAAATGAATAGATGCAACTCACTTCATTTTGTAACCAGTTAGCATAAACAAACTTCAGGAAATAAATATGGGTACAGAATCGGTTCGAAAAAAAGTGAGGTTCGATGCAAACTTAATTTGCGAGATTTTGAAACAAATTTTGTAAATTAAATAATTTATTCCCTTTTGCTTTTTATTACATCGCAGAAATTGGCACAGTAAGAAATACATGAAAATGATAAATAACTCAGTTATTTTAATAAACTGAGTATTTCTAATCACACAAAAAATCTTTAGTAAATAAATTAAAAATAATTATTGCTTTATAATGTTATAAAAACGATCTGGTGAATACGTTTATAAAGTATGATTTAAAGTTATATTTAATAGAGTACGTTTATTAAGTATGATTTTTAATTCATTTCTTTTATAGTGTTCCTTAGATAATTCGTTGATAATAACATCCTAATTTAATTATTGGCTTATTTGATTTCCATAGATACAAAGTCTAAGAAAATAAACTGTTCTTGATGAATAATACTAGATCTCAGGTACTCTGTCTTTATTTTCAGTCTTGAGATAAATCTTTCGACAGATAAGATAGTCATTGATAATATAGATTTCAGAATCGCAACAAAATTTAGATACAATTAAAGTAAATTATTTTTAAGTAAATATTATAAGATTCTTGATATTACAATTCTGGAAGACAAAACTCAATTACACTAACTTTATTTCTCTAAATAAACCATATAATCAATATCGTACAAATTTTTCTTGAATATTATTATAACGCTTATTTCTCATTTTTTTTTATTTTACTTGCACACATATGTATTTTGCTATGCGAAAAGTTTGGACTTTGTTGTCTTTCTTGCAGAGCGACTACTGCGGCCAGGAAAATAGTTTGATAATGAAAGGGGAAATAGGTCTGATAATAGTGCTGAATAGGTAAATGTGATCTTGGTGACTGATTTGGCAGACAAAAATCACCAGTTCTCTAAATTTGACGACAAAACCACATATTTCTAGAGAAATCTAGAGATTCCTAGAACATTCTTTGAAGGTACACATTTGATCTACTGTGTGTATCATAGAGAGTATGTACAATCAGTATGTATATATGTATTTGATACGATATTAGATTATATGTATTTTGAACTGCTATGATTGTGATAAGTTTGTATTGGTGATATCGTGTATTCATACGTATGTGTGTTCATTGCTTCCTTTTAAAAAGGAAATGTTTTTTATTTTCTAAAGTGTCTCAGAATTAAAATTTGATTAACTCAGAAAAATAAAATTGCTTCCTAATTGTAGGAACCTCTCCTGCATTTGAAAAACTATCAATCACGTAACAATATAATTTCCTATCTTCTATGCCTACAATTTTAGAGATATTTATCTCATACTATATACAATAAATTAAGGTAACTAAGGCCTTAAAATGCATCACATTTTTTTTTTCTTGTTAAAAATAGAAAGTATTTCTTTGACTCCATACATGTAATATTTATAAGAATTTGATAAATATAGCCAAAGAAAAGGTATTTTAAAATTGTGAGCAAACATAGAAAGATATCTATCTATGTTTGCATTTTACTCAAATTGTGATTTCTCGAGATTCTGGAGACTTCCGTCAAAATTTATTTCATCCATACGGTTGGCATTTTTCTCATTATAAAACGAGAATATTTTTTACACAGTGAATGTATTTTTCCCTCTAAGCACTGGAAATAGGAATCATACATTTAAAATTATTAAATTTTATAAAATTGCAACTTTGGAATTATAATCATGTTCAGGGTAGAGAATATTAGGTAGAAAAGTATATTGCAATTTTTAAAATTATAAATGGAATAATTTCAAGCAAGATGTTCCTAAAGGCAAGGGAACGTACAAATATAAATACAGGCCGTGGAATAGCGACGCTAAAGGATATGGAGATTATAACTCCTCTCCCCCGAAGAAAAAGGAATGTTACATATTGAAATTTTAAAACTGAAATATTTTTATGCTGAATTTCCTTTATTATTATTCGAAATACCATACTCTATATAAACATTCTTTTGTACTTGAAAATAAACAGTAAAATTTGAAATTAATTCAGAGATGTAAGTTGAAAAGGGAAAATCCCCCCCACCCCACGAAAAATGTCTCATCTGAATATAAGTGTTGATTGTTCATTACTCACACATAATTATTTATGCTTATATAAATCTGATTTTTTTCATAAGCAGATATATATGTATAATGATATCTCACTGTTAAGAAAACATGATTTCCAAAGCTTTATATTTTAAAAAAGCTAATCTTATTTAAACTTTCTACAGTATAAGCTTATTTTTCCTTATCGAAGACGTCTCATTTATTTTAAATCTAAACAATGGTTACTCCAAGATCTCGGCCGTTTTTACCCCTGTCATTATATTAAAAAAAAGGATGCAGCCATCAAGTAAGAAAAATTATAAATAACAGATGGAAAACATGTTACATAATTCTTTTTCATTGACACGAGTCTATTTACATCCTAAATACAATTTCACCCTTATTACCACAAATTACTAAGGATTTTTAACCATCAAACCAAGAGCAGATGGAACTCCTTCCCGAGTCTTTTCTTTACGACAACTTGTTGACAACCCATCCTGACGAGAAAGAAAGGAAAAAAAAAGTACAGTTCCACCTCAAAATATGATTTCCTAAGAGAAAAGCCCAGGCATCACCTGCCGTGCAATTATCGTCCAGTGAAAGGGTGTCCCTCCCTCCCCATTCGAAGTATGTAACGGGGTCCCAGGGGGACGCTTAACGTAAGCCGATCGCTGTCATTAACGTACAGCCACTTCCGCTGGCCCTTCTCATTAAGATGCTGGGCATAACTCCAGGAGCCTCTTCGTATGTCGGCCACGGACGCACTTTTGTTGAGTATCTGTGATTTTATTTGTTTAATCCTCTTTACAAAGAGCAGGCAGCGGGACCTGAAACTAAACAGATGATTGGTGTATTAATAAAATTATATAATAATCTGAAGTGTATAACAATCAAAAGTGTAAAGTGTACATGAAACGTTTAAATTTATAGTTTAAGTATATACATACTCGTATATGTGTTGACTGAAAGGTATGAAGATATGAAAAGGGGGGGGGATAAAATACCGAATTTAAGACTCTTTCTTATTTGTGACATTTATATTTTAAAATTATTCTTAGAGCTTAGGGGTTTTTTTTTGTGTCCTAATACTGATATTTTAATCATTTTATAGAAATACAGAAGTACTTTTTAGTCAAAAGGTTTTTCTTTCTTTTTGAGTTGAACTTGGAGTAATTTTTCAGATACATTTGCATTTATATACAATTTTTTTAAAAAAATAATATATTCAATAAATATACAAAATATTTTACTCTACATATTTAAAGTAATGTAAAAAAAAGTAATGAACAAACTTTTTTTATGGTTTTTCTGTATATTTTCTTTTTAAAAAAATTATAGAATTTAGTTATTTTGGATATTTAAATTTTTCTTTCATTCACGTAAAAAATTATTCTTAAAATGTAAATATTACTTAGAGAAAAGAGGGGGTTTTTTTTGTTGTTGTTGTTCACTATATGCATAAGAACCATTTAGAGAAGCATAAAAACACTGGAACATTGTATTATGTAATACCTTTCTTTAAAATAGTGCCTAAATACAAACATAACCTATGAGTCTAGTCCACATTCTACTAAGAAGGGGGGAAAATCCTTTTGAAAAAAAATTACTTCTACATTTCTATAGAATGTTTAAAATATCGTTATTAGACACTCAGAATATATAAGCTCTGCTAATAATATGAAAAGATATATATCTCAAAAAGAGTCTTAGATATAGTATTCTAAAATTCCTCGCATGTCCTAGTATACTGAAGTTTATAGTCAGAAAGGGATTTTGTAATTTTGAGATTCTGTAACTAGGCTATTCGTGAATTATTTCATTTCAACCAACATTTGGGGTTTATTCCTGAGTTTATATTTACACAGCTTCATACCAATCAAATGGAGCGTGATGCAAATTAAGTAAACTTCGGAAGTGGAGTGAAGAGATATAATCAAGTCATATAAAAACGACAGAAAATGGATTTGAAATAAGTAAGGTTACAGCAATGAGAAAAGTCTTGGTATGAGATTTGCGCAGGAGTAATCTGGCGTGTATAGCGGATTTGGTAAGATTAGGACTCAAAGCTGTCATAGCAATTGCAGGAAGCTCTCGCATTCTTATTTTAGTGTATTCTTTGATTGATTATGGAGCCTGTTAGATCTTGCGGATAAAGAAAGTAAATTGTTTGTGAGAGTACCCCCTTACATTAAAAGATTAAATAAACATATAGTTCAGATAAAATTGATTATTTTATTTACTTGGTCTGTGCTTGAACTTAAGTAGAAATTTAGATCTTGTGATTAAACTTCAAGATGACAGGTGAGACGGGTAATAGGATGTTATCGTCATACAAGCACGCATCGATGACGACAGCTTGAAGACCGATTCACTTTCCAAAGTTCCACGTTATACTGTATGAATTAGAGTTTCTATTTTACTAAAAAACAACATATAGAATTTAGGAAAATTATGCCTAAGTTTCTAAGCTCTTCCATATCACTGTACTGTGATTTCAGGAACTAATCACGACCTCAAATATATTTATATAATTGACCTTGAATATACATTGCGATATAAGTCCCCAATAGCTCCGTTGAATAACTGATGCAATATTAACTAAGGAAAGGAAATAAAATCCATGAAATTCCATGTTCTCGTACAATGTTAAAAATTGGCACCCGAATTTGGAATCCTTTTTTCCTATAATATAGCACTCGAACATTAATTTTCTATTCTGATTTCATTATTCTTTAGTGAACACGTCATATTTCATAATATTGCTCATTTCTATCTAAATCAATCTTTTTTCGTGTGTGTAAAATGTGTTCCATGTTTCGCCTCCAAATCTTAAATGACTGTTAAACGTAATGCATTCACGTTAAAAGTGGCGTATTTTTGGAACGTTCCAAAATTTTAAGAAAACTGCAACATAAACGGATTTATACGTTCAACGTCGCAAACTTAAGTAAAAATTGGAACAATTTTCGGTTTAGAAATGTGTTCGAAGATTATTTGACATTAGGCGAAAACAGCCTTATGAATTTCGTAACCACTTGGACTGTACTGTTATAATACTTCTCGATGTCATCTTAGGCAGAATAAAGACCAGAATCTGCCATTTTCATCAATCAGATCATTACACAAGCATCTTGCTGCACAGTCTTGGTTTCAAAATTAAAATATGTAAATAAAATTACTAACTATACTTAAAACACTTTAAATATACACATCGTTTAATAAACACATATTCGTGCGTGTATATATGTTTAAAGCTTTCATTTACCAGCCATTTCGATTTATGAACGTAACCTTAATCCGATGGAATTTCTACTTACCTCCTCAGATCTAGACTATATTGTATTTATCTGAATACATAAAACTGTATTCGACAGAGCAAAATGAAGAGAAATTAAGATTTTTGTACAATTGGATTTTTCATCCTGGTTTTGTAAATATTTAATGTTTATTTTAATTCTTCGCTTGTGTGTGTGTGTGGGGGGGGGGTATTTCATAACCTTAAGAAAATATTTTAAAATATTTTCAAAAAGTCTCAAAAAATCGTATTCATATGCATTTTATATATATTAAGAGTAATTTTTAATTCAAAAAAAATTTTACTGATTGAGTTTAAATACAAATTGATGTTTTTATTGAGATCTTTTGTAGAACACGTTTTATCCATACAAGTAACGGATTTTTTTTAAAAAAAAAACTCATTAGAATTAAATGGTATCTTAAAAAAAATGAAATCTTGAAATTACTTCTTATTGCTACTATTTCAGGGTTTGAAACTACTGGGAGTTAAAAGTATGTTAATATCTTATTGAAGCTTGCATTTTTTCAAATTATAATCATTTATTTCTCTTGCTTTCTTAACAATTTTAATGTAAGATTGCAGTACGCTTCATCTGCTGTTTCTTACAATCAAAATTATTGCGACATTTTTTTTAAATAGGTAGAAAACATCAAATAAATTTTCAAACTTTTTCCTTTAGCCTACTTTTGAAATGTGTTAACTTTTACAAATAAGTCACAGATATACATTCGAAACACCATGTTATCATTGATTTCCTTAATTTGAACAAAATGCCTTTCGTGTCATGTCTTTCTCAAAAGCATTCATCATTCATTATTATAATGCATTTATGTATCAAATTCCAAAATCATAATAATAAATCTCATTTTCTGCAAATGAAAAGCTCTTAAATTTAGTGGAAATTTGAATTAAGACTAAATACAGCAAAATAATAATAATAAAGGTGATTTTAAAAACAAAACTATTCATTGTTATTCATCGATATAAAGCTGTTCATCACATAATATAAATATGCCCTCCTAATATAAAGGAAAGAGTTATATAGCAGGTGTCATCATAAAGCTATGATTTCCTAAGAAAGTGGAGCTGCTATCTGGCAGCCTCAATATTGCTGTGGACGACATCATTAACCATCCTAGTTAAGTCTTTCCTAGGAAACCATAACTTTCAGTTTATTTACGTTCGGCTTGCCTTTTATGCTTTTTAGGAAACTGCGCCATCTGGTTTACATAGACGACATGTTAATGACATCATCTACCTCAAAAATGGAACCACCATATAACGACACGCTTTCCTAAGAAACCATAGCTTTAGAGAAATTTTGAATTGAACACATTTCCAAAAAAAATGGGTATTTTTTTCAAGATTAACAGGAAATTCAAGTTGTTCTATGTACAGACAGGAGCTCGAATCACCCCTGTAATTCAAGATCAACCGATCGTCCTCAACAGGGTAGAAAAACCAGGGTAGAAAAAATATATTAAGTGACGGATCATAAATATCTCCACCGAAAAGTTTCAAACTCGCAAAAAATTATGCAATTGAAACCTTGGAGACCTCAAAAAATCTTTAAAAAATTTTCATAATGCGCATTACAAAAAAAAAAATCATTCCGCGAATTCCATGCGAATTCATTTATCAAATACTTTATTAAAAGTTCTGTTCTTACAAAAAAAATCTACGCCTCCTTTTAGGGAAAAGAGATCCATAAAATGCACTAAATTGCTTCAGCAAAATAATAACATGACATGCAATATCCATACATTTACATACACTCAAGCGTCCTTATCAAGAGTCATATCTCTCCAGATGTCAAACCCATCTATTAACTCTTTACGCCCGCTTTGTAACGAAACGGTGAGAAAGAAACAATCTCGCTCTCTTCCCTCCCTTTCCTTTTTGCGGTCCCAACCATTCCGTAATTCGCACTTAGCGAAGAAAAGAACAATTTTCTCGGCTAACAGAAATCCCCCTTCGGCACTTACTCACATTACCGAATCGTTTGGAGAGGAAGTCATCATTACCACAGAGACCCTTTCAGACCATCCCGTGCTGGGAAAAAGGAGATTTTATGAGGTATTGATGAAGCAACCCCCTTCTCCAAGGTCAACTGATTGCTGATAATTTGGTATATTAAGGGTGACAGCTTGCATTAGAGAACCGCCGAAGTCACTCTTTTTGTTCGGAGCTGAGTTGTTGTCGTTTGAATGGAAAGTCGAGGTTGAAAAAAAATGAAAATCCATGAGAAAGAGTTGATTGTTCGTTCCGATTAAGAAGGAATGAAGTGAACGACCACCCCTGGTATGTGTACACAAGCGGAAGCCGTAAATTAATTACAACATTGAAGTCTCTTCTTGGTTTTTCAAGTGGGAAGATCGGTGGGATTGCTTATGTTCCTCGGCAGTATATCTTCTTTTTTGTCTATTAATTCACTTTGTAAGAAAAAAGCATAAAATATTTTTTGTTTTGTTCATCAGAAAGATTAATGGTTGACACAGGAAATACAAGTTATCTTAACGAAAGAGCTCTTAACATACGACGACTTAGTTGTGCAGTTGCTATGCATTAGCGTTCTTTTGTTATACATATTTGTAAGCAGGTGGTATAGGACTCTTAAGTCCATATTCGAAATTTTACAGGAGAGCATCTTAAAGGTGTTTTTTGTGCTTATTTATTAAAATAGTATTGAATATTTTTCAATAAACCCCTGTACATTCTGTTATTTTTTAATTATACCTTTTTCAAGTTTTATCACTTTTTAAGACTTCTATGATTATTATCTTAAAAAACTGACACAGAGATCCTTACCTTCAGTTTACATACTCACCCACACATATACACATAATTTACATTAGTTTTAATTGTTATGGAATTCAGTGGATATGTTCTTTAGTCTTTTTCATAAATTTTTAAGGAATTTGATCTCGCTTTTGATCTCTTTTCAAATATAACTGCGCTTTTAATAATATATTTTGTTGATGAGAATAGTTTGGCCAATAATTCTAGAATAACCAAGTTTCACACAATAAAACTTGCTACGATATTAAATATCTTATTCTCCTTTCTTTTCTTCTTCTTCTTTTTTTTTTTTTTTTTTTTTTTTTTTTTTTTATAATTTTTCACCATTTACATCTTTTTTGATAATTCTGGTTTTTGTCAATTTATTTTTTCAATTAATTTGCTTTCTTTTGGAATTTTCTGAAATATATAAAGTTTTCCTTTTACAGTTAAATATGAATATTTATTATTATTCAATTTTATGGTTTAGTAAACATCTTTCTTCTCATTGGTACAGAAATGATTTGTTATTTGGTATTTTAATTTTTATCTATTCAGATTACTTCCTAATTTTTTTTTTATTTATATATTTGTTTAATTACATAATATAAATAAATATCAAACTATATATATATATATTGCTGCGAACCCAAGATGACGCTTCCATGCAAACTTTGTCTTATAAGTATAAAGGAAGAAAGAGGGATTTACATAGTTAGATCTTCTATTAGCTAAGGAAAGTTTAAGAATTGACAACTTAACGACAATTTCGGCAACTTGGTGGTTTTGGCAACAAAACGAAGATTTCAGAAAGTGCTGTATTCTTGTTGAAACATCGAATGAGAGAAATGTTTCTGAATTTTTCCTGTGACAACACATCTAGCCGGTGGGACTATAAAAACAGAGAGATACAAAGCCGGAGTGAATCGATCCAGGAATCAATTGGAAGCGGTCAGCATTGGCTGAGTGGATCTTCCGAGAAATCTGCTGGTTGCGTTGCCGAGTGAATCTCCCGGGAAACGGCATTTATCCACCGGCAATTGTTAGAATTAGTGCAACACATTACTGAAGAGATATGTTCATAGTGCGAATTAGTAAGTTGGTGACTGAGCGTCATTAAAGTGCTGTGACTGTTAATACAAGAGAGTTTTTGTTCCTGTTGTGTTGCTAATCCGTACAAATAATATATTTCTTGCTTGTGTTGTTAATACGTCCAAGTTTTGATACCTATGTTCGTCCTGTTCTGAACATTTGCGAATAAAGTGTCCTTTGCCATTATACTCCGCATTGGACTGTGAATTTATTTTATCTTCTCTCAAGAAGGAGAGAGCAACATCGAGAATGAGTGTGAAAAACGCAACACATGTCCACTCAATCTGCTAATTAGGTGTGAAGTGTCAGAAAAAATTTCCCCGCTTTTTTATCCATGGAAGTTAGGATTAATCAGATCGCATGACAATAGATATAATAGGATCTTTAGGTATTTTACATGAAGTATGAGCATTTGGATAAGTATTCCTATCTGTTCAGAACGTGGCAAATGCTGATCTAAGCAATTTTGGAAATCGCGTGATCGCATAAATAAAAAGATTAAAAGGAACATAATCACGTGAAATTACGACAAACGCAGAAATATGGCAATTAAAATTTTGGAGAAATTAGGAAAATAAATTTAATTTAAAGAGGAAATCATTACAACATACACACACACACACACACATATATATATATATATATATAAACA
>BMAW01087326.1:42589-77327 GCA_019974015.1 Nephila pilipes
ATATATATATATATATATATATATATATGTCATACATATATATATACGACAAACTTATGGTGAACACACATTTGTTTGTCTGTTTTTAAACCAAGATAAAACTCATATTTTCATTTCCAGAACCCAAAGTTTTCAACTTAATTTTTCTTTTTATAATACTCGAATTCATTCATCAAATACATAATCGCTTTATTCAGTTGCCATCTTGTGTTACACAAATACATTGACATTATTAATGCTGTAATATTGAAAATTGATTGACCTTGAATCTGAATTATTTATAATTTAAAACAAACATTTATTGTTTGTTGTGTCCATTTCTTTAAATTATTTCCTTTCCAATGATGTCGGGGAGAGTATCTACAGTTGTTACCAACATCAGGCTGATTATTGATAGTTAAATTAAATGTTAAGACTCATTTGAACACTGAGCAGTTTTTCAAAGAAAAAAAAATGCCGAAATCCGTCTTTTAAGATTTCCGTACCCTGTTAGTATGAGAGTTATACTATTTGCAACGCACCTGCGCTTTAGGGTCCCGATTTCATGACAGTATTTCAGCTAATATCTGACTATTCTAACTTACCAGAATATGTTCGTGGCCACGGTAGCCTAGTGGTCATGGTTTCGTATTCGTGGCCGGCGGTTTTCCTTCAGTCGCTGGTTCGATCCTTTGCCGCCAAAGACCCGCAGTGTAGCCTGGGCTAACGCACGTTAAATCTGCATCAGCCCTCCCGCCAACGGGAGGGCCCAAAGTCCTTGACCGTGATCGTTGACTTGATCGTTGACTTAATGTCCTCGACTTGATCGTTCTCGTCACTTGACCGTGGTTCAAAATTACGAGGTCCGTTGCCAATAGCCCTCGTGTTGCTACTAGTGCGAAGTTAATAAAAAAAAAATTATTTTATATATCTGTATCCTACAAGTACATTCATTTCAATATAATCGGCAATAAGAATATCAAAAAGGATGATCTGCTCGTCTTCTTTGTAATCTTTTGTGTATTTCCTATTTCTTTTAAGTACATAAATGCTTTAAATAAAGATAAATTGTGCGTAGAAAACCGATTGAATTAAATCCTTTAATAAAGTGATGCCTCATGAAGTCCGGTTAATAGGGTCCAGAGCCTATCCGGGATAACAAAAAGCCTGGTTAACCAGCGAATGAAACATATGAAATGAAATGAAATGACAGACAATAATTTTTACATTCAACAAATCGAGTACGAATCATTTTTACAGTAGATAAAGACGACCATTTTGTGTGAACAATTGTTTTATTGCATTTTCCATTTATACATAATGTGTACCATTTATCATCGGTGATGAGAAACGTAACTAAGCTTTTATTGGTATGGTACAGAATATTTCTAAAATCACCCTACTCTACACTTTACATTCGTATCTGTTAGAAAATTTCAGTGATTTTTCAAAATATATGGATGAAATAAATGGATGTTATTATGGAAATTTGCAGATAGCTTCTCAAATTTATTTTTTTTAAATTCTTCGCATGGACTGATCCGGGTTATCCGAGTTAAAGGGGGTAACGACTTAACAAGGTTCTATTGTATATTAAAATATGAAAGGAAAAAAAAATAGGAAAAGAAAGGAAGGGAAAGGAAAAGGATGCTAAGGTATATATATTTTAAAAATTATTCTAATAGTTACCATAACGTAAGGTGTAGCTCGTAATGTATTTATACTTACTAACAGGTTTCTTCTCATTTTAATATTTCTTCACACAAATCATATGAAAAAAGTGCAGATAGTGTTAATGATAATGATGAAGATAAGATACAGATAAAAAAGGTTCATAAACAAGGCATAATGTGAGCACTTTCTATGCAGATCATAATACATAATCAAAGCCCTTTAGCCGCTACTTAGTCTAAAATTTCAACTTAAACTAAATTTGCGAGAAAAAAAATATTGTAAAAGAATTATAGTTTGAGAGCGAACATACATCTTTTTTTTAATAATCGGGTAATTTTATGCGCAAAAGTTATTCATATTCCTTTTAGATGATTTATAGTTCAAGTAGAGTATAAAAGCCACAAATGACCACTACGGTGGCCCCAAATCGACCACCGCACCTTTTTCTCATATCCATAATGCATGGGATGCCTATCCGAAGGTGTTACTCATTAGATCGTGCATATTGTATGCGATTATTTATTTGTAAGCATTATTTATGATCGAACTCGTTCATTCCATAACTGGTAATTAAAATTGCTGAAAAAAATTATAGTGGTAGAGGATAATGAAAATTAATACTGTTCATTTGCCTGAGGGTGGTTTTTTTTCCCGAAAAAATTATGCGTGGAATCTTAAGTGCTTCATCTGTCTACCTCTGCATTGTTCTTTGTTACGTATCACTTGTTTTGTTATAATAGGTCAGAAAAGTTGAACTTTGACCAAGAATGTTATGAAAAACAGCAATTTCAGATCACAAATAAAGGTTATGGATTCATCACGATCGCTTACTCTTTCAAAAACATCTATTGGACTGGTTTTTAATTCATATAATAGGATATTTGTGTTATAATTAATTATATATATATATATATATATATATATATATATATATAAATATATAACGTAGCATTTACCACCGTATTTATGCAATATGTTTTAGAATTCAGAGTACAAATTTGGAGAGGTGATAGGACACACAAGCTTCTACAACCATTTTTTCTCGGTATGTATGAGCACGAATAAAGTTTGCATAGGTACAATCAAAAAATAACAAAGCAGCGGATATTTCTCAGAATTTCTTTAATGGGCTTCTGAAGTGTTGAGCTAAATTCTATAGATTATTATCCCTTCATGTCATTATTCATAGAATGCAATACTTGCAAAAGTACTTTAACTTTGTTTGGACCAAATGCGTACACATTTCTTTAACTTCCTTCTCCATTTGAAACTGATGTCCCGCAGTATTTTTTGGGCTTAAGCTATGGTTTTTTTCCATGGTATGGCTTCCGCAATATTGTAGTGAACGATGTCATTAACCTTCCAAGTTAAATCTTTGCTAAGGAACCCTAGTTATTTCCCTTTGATTTGCCTTTCACTCGCATTCAATGCTCTTTATAAAACACTGTCATTTGGTTAAACAACGTTTAAATGACATCATCTTCCTCAATATTGCCATCGCCAGATAACGTTTCAATTTACTAGGAAACCATAGCTTTACTGAAGATGGAGAAGTCGTGTGAAGACGGATTTGGACTAAAGAGAAAGAGGGATGAGCTCCATCTACTAGAGCTTCTGCAAAGGTTACATTGCTGCTTTGACTAAGTGAGCATTGAGGTCTAGCATAGTCATGCAACAGGATGATATGAAGAAAATATTTACCGGGACGCTTCGGTTTGGTTGCCTCCCTGTGCTTCGTTAACGCTTAACAGTACTGCTGAGCATTGGTTGCAGCTCCCTACTCCAGAAAAGATCCAAGGGGTGGTCCTTTACAATCCAAAAAAAGCAAATTACTTTCTCCATTTTCTTATTGGATACGCTTTATAGTGAGAGAACGCTCGAGAATCGTCATTAGTCATACTAGTTAATACTTTTAATACCCATATCCATTTTTAAACACCATTCTTTTGATGCATATCCTTTGTCTCGTTGTTTGTTGACTATATAACACAATTACAATAAATATACACGAAAGGCGATATAAATTGTTAACTTCAGCATCTTTTTTCAGTGCTCCTTCTCGAAATGTTTACAATAATTGCTCAAAATTGCGTTACCGCCAGTGATGCATTATTAGTGGTGTCAAAGAAGTGTTTGGTATTCAAATTCAAAGGTGCCAGGTATTTTTCGAGCACTTACAACTGTGTGTTTTGGATATTCAAGTAACAAGTTCTCCTCAAAGTCAATTGGATTCTTGTAATTAAGAATCTTCAAATGTCCATGGATGTAGCTTTGAGGAATAATCGGAAAAATTGTTGCAAAGAAGCGCTAGTCAACAAAGCTTCAAGTGATCAATTTGTTTCTTTTCATCTTTCATTTGTGTTTCTGCCTCAGTACACGATGCGTCTATTTCTTTTGTTTAATGTGTTTCCTTTCCCCTCTCTCTCTCTCTCTCTCTGTATATATATATATATATATTAGGAGAGTGAGGTATCAGTTCCCTTCACTTCTCGTCCTCTTCACTTGACCCAGTCTCAAAATCACAAGGCACGTATTCAATAGCCATTGTGATGTTTCTAAGTGCGTCGGTATTAAACAATCAATAGATTGAAACTTGGGATGTAATGAATAAATGATCACCCTCAGTAGTGATAAGGAAGTATTTTAAAATTGCCTTGAGAGATAATTGCCTTAAAACACTTTTAATTTATTGTCGAATCAGAAAATTAAATTTTCAATGAAGGTCCGAGAAAGTCCGTGTCATTTATTTCGAATTCTGGTTCAGTGAGACAAGCACAATGATAGTTCTAAAATATCGATTTTTACAGTACATGACTTTCAGTATGAAATTTATTAGCCATTAAAAAGACTATTGTTATAGTCAACCTCAAAATATGGTAGCTGAACACTTTTCAAAGTTGACTTATTTATGTACTGATATCTTACCTTAAATCATTTGTAATCAGAAATCAAGAAATGAGAGCAAATTAATAAAAATTTAAACAAAAATTAATAATTTTATAAGAGTAGTGAGTCAGTCATTTTTTGCAGTCGGAATTTCGAACTTCTTCTTTTCAAAGTTTTGGAGTCAAAAGAATTTAAGATTAACTTTTTATCCAGTAAAGGAGCTTTTGTAAAATATCACATAATATAAGAAATTAAATGTTAGCAAACTTTATTCAAAGCGTAGCATAGAAAAGATTCCCTTTGGTAGCGAAATTTACTCTTCGCAACGCACTCCATAGTTTTTTTTTTTTTTTACTTTATTTGGTTTAAATTTAACCCTTACATAAATCTCAGCTTTAATCAGAATATCGGTACATTATATACATCCTTTAGCATAAATGTCATACGCACAATTCCAGAAAACGGCAAGACACATTTCTCATCTCTGAATTCCATAAAATCATTCAACTTCTCAGAATGCAGTTTGCGTGCTGAAAATTACTGTCTCTAGTAACGTATATCTGTTATCAACTGCAACTAATAACAATAGTCTAGGGGCACGCAATGAGTATTCTAAGAAATGGAACTCTGTGATAAAATAAAGCATTTTTTAAAAAAATAGTATCTTTATCTCACAGACCGTTCGTGAAAAATACCATGAAAAACAAATTTAGATTTAGATTTTATTTTTGGGATAACTAACTATATTCTTTTCATTTGGACATTACAATGAAAAATGACAAATTTTAATCAATTTATAAGAAATCACGTTCAAAAAAGGAATTATTCGCTATGAAGCAGAAGATGAAATGTCTTACTACCAGGAAAGCATCGATAAATTTCCTGAGATAATTGTTTAATATGTATGTAGTTTGTCCGATAAGTATCCTCACTGACTTATTTCCAATTAATGGGTAGGAAATACAGGGTTCTCTCCAAGGTTCGAATAAGTATGGGGCTTGTGATGGAAGCTAAAAGATATGTGTTAATTGTCTCCTAGCTGTTAGTGTGCGTAGATTTCGTCCAAAGTGAAAGTATATTCGTCACTTGCGCCGAGAGTGAAAATGCTGCAAAACGTCGAGCAGTGTTATTACATAAAATTTTACGATAAACTAAACAAATTTACTACCGTAACTTGTAATATGATCTATCAGACTCACAAGCTCGAAATCATACCCAGAAAGCGTGTTTCTAAGTGGCATTAAACCGTGAAAGTTGGTATAACCAACCTAAAATCAATAAAAGTAAAATAAATGCGTTATATAAAAGATAACTTACTACTTAAACATGTTAGTTTTTGTTATACGTCATACTTAAGGTATCCGTAGTTACATTGATATTTGCGATAAAAATATTTGAAGTACATTGATATTTGCGATCAAAATATTTTTAATGCTAAAATATAACCTAAAACTATGAAAAACACATTTAATAATCTGCTTTTAATTCAAAAGAAAAATTGGAGTGGAAAACATAGTGAAAATAGTACATAAATTGATTATTGGAATAACGCTCATAATTCAAAAGTAAACAAAAATATCATTATTCTGTAAATTTTATCTTATTCATCATAATATTTTTTGGGGCTGGAATTACTTTCATAATGAAATTCGCATTACTACAATTTTTACTCTGTTTCGAGTCAAATAATAATGAAAAATCCAAAAAAAGTTATAATACATGATTTACACCTTTGTTACTAAAATTATATACGTTTTACAACCGTGAAAGTAGTAGGGGTTTTTAAAAACTATATAAGGAAGATACTTGCAAAATTTAAAATACTTGGAAGATACTTGCAAAATTTGGTTCATAACTTTTTCTGATATCTACTTTGTCATATGTGAATATGTCGAGAAAACTCATTTTGAGAAAAATCAAAAACAAACTTTCAAATGCAATTAAAAATTAGCTACCGAGTAAAATTCAAATCCCTGTAACTTAAGTTCTAAATAAGGTATAAGCAAAATTCAAACACTATTAGAAAGAAAAAAGTTTAAATTTTAAACAGACATTTAAATTAGAAAATCGAAAGTTTTGACAAAAATGACGTTTTAAAGGTGTACGGATACCTTAAATCGATTCAGGTTCTCTAAAATACATCAATCCGGAAACTGCAACTGTTCTTTTATAAATTCCAAATAGTAATGTTCCTAAACACTTTTATAAAAATGACAAAAAAAAAAGCAATACATCTCTTCTTGAAGTATTTTCAAGAAATCAGTACAGCCAATTACGCAATCGTGACAGCTTCATACCCCAAATTCTTTCTCAACCCATCACATCAACCCCAAAACAGAACTGCAACCTTTCTCCCTCTGTCACATAGGGGCTCATACTTTCTTTTTTTTTTTTTTTTCCTCTCGAGGCTCTTATTTTCTTTTCAACCCCTCGTCAGGGTTCCAGGTGAGCTTGGGACAATTCGTACCGAATACTTTTCGGAACACCCTAAAAGGGATGAGAAGGTCTCAATCATAATCCATCATGTTTTGGACAGCTATGGGGTAGACCTTCTAATAGTCGTTCGATTTTGGAACAATAGCAGCTTTTGTTTCGAAGTGCGGACTCCGTTTAAGTCGGTTTCGAATAAAAGGTGTTGCTGTTTTTTTTCTGCTTCGGAATTGATGGCAAAATGAGGTTTTTTAAAGGATCTTCGGGGAATAAGGGACAACGCAATCATCTCTTCAATGAATCGGGTTTTAGATGTGAAAAGACTTTTATTTTGTACCCTTCAGGACCTCACGCATTTGTGTCTGTTGAGTGGAAGATTGATTTTGTTTCAAACAAAACGTCGTTCTGGATGCTGGAAGCGGTTTATGATAATTCCGGATCGAATTTGGAATGCAATTTTCAAACATCGTTAATAGAATTTTCAAATGCATATCATAGCAGGAATAATTATAAAAAAAGAGTGACGTGACCTTCTTTATTTTGATTTCAGAATAGCTGAAACATCTGCCTAAAATCTATAGTATGTTGAATAATAAAAGCAAAGAATAACAATTCAATAACTATTTGCAAAACTTGAGTTCATCGCATTTATTTGTACTAAATCAGATTCTGCGACGTGCCATCTTACTAGAAGAATAACAAAATTTGCTTTTGCGATTGTTAATTATATTATGTTCGTTGTAAAAACTTTCAGTAATAATTCAGAAACGAATTTAGAACACCATTTTTAAAAAATCGTTAGTAAATCATCTGGATACACATTAGAAACAGAAATAATAACAAAAGACCGACGAGTCCTATGTAAGTGGGCACTGTAACTAAAGCATCTGTGTTGAATCTAAAATATTTTGAACAATGTAAAAGCGAAGGATAACTGCTCGCAAAAATACTTGAAAAATTTCAGTTTATCGCTTTTATACCTGGTACATCACCAAAACCAATTAATGTTTTTTGTGATCTATCAGCGTGATTTTGTGACTAGAAAATATTATGATGCCTTTTGTAATTTAATAAGTAGAATGAGGATTCAGTTAAAATTTAAATTACAATAGTTTTTTTTTTTTTTTTTTTGTTTTGTTTTTATCTCTCTCACTCTAGCTAGTAAATTTGTCTTAGACCTAGAAGATAAAAAAAAAAAGAGAGAAAGAAATAAGAAAATGCAATGTCAACTCTGAAAGTATTTAATCGATCATTGACAATAATGCTTATGGCGAAACAAATTTTAAAAGTAGAATGTCATTCGGCTCAAATTTCAAGGCATTAGAATGATTTTCTTAACCTTATATATATATATATATCCTTTTTTTTTTTTTTTTTTTTTTTTTTGTGAAATTATAATTTCACAATAATAAATAAGGACAATTCTTGGACTTTTAATCAAATACTAGCTCTACATACCAAGCGTGTTTCGAATGATTTTTCAACCAATTGCCAGCAATATTGCATCTTTTTTTTTTTTTTTTTTAAAATATAAATAGAGATTTTTTTACGCCATGAGTATTATAGCCAGTGATCAATTAAATGCTATCAGAGTTTCTCAAGAAAAAAAACTTTTAATAGATTTTGGGGATGGGGGAGACACTGATAATCGCAGGTCTTACCTCTTTTCACCAATGTTGTATCTTCTATTTCCATCCAATACTTGGAAAGAAATCTCTTCTAATCTTAATACAACTTTTATACACACATATATATGTATGAGAGTGAAAATATATGTAGAATTATGCCAGGTGTTCTATCGCATTTCCCCCTTTAACTAACACTTTGGAAAGTTTAAATAAATTTGACTGAACTGAAAATCTCTCCTAACGATTGAAACATGACTTATGTATATTAGAATAGAATTATATGAGAGTAGTGAATTGAGTTGAGGAGATGCCTATATATGCAATGAAGCGTTTAATACGATAGTTGGCAGTTTAGTTAGTGGTAGAGATAGCGAGGGAAAATCATTAATGTGAAGCATTTGCATCATATCTGTGCTGTGTAATGTACTTAAGGAGTGATTAGAAAAGGAGTTAAGAGTTTGAAATCTCATCGACAAATCTTCGAAGGACCCGAACCCGATTGGCAAGGTAAGATAAACACTCGCCAACATATTTGACTCAACAGCCCAGGGTGGGCCAAGGCCTTCTTTTGAAGATTCCTCCACTATAGCCTGCCTCTTGCCTTAGTTTGCCAGTTTCTCAACCCAATCACCTTAAAATCCGATTAAACAGAACCAAAACACTGTAGTTATGGTCTTCTTTTCCGACTAGTAAAGGGCTTTGCAACAAAAATTTTCTTTGCTGGATTTTCTCATAAGATAAACACTAAGTAATTATATCGAACATTATATCAGATGCGTATACAGACCTTTGCCTTAGACAGAGTAGGTTAGTTAACTGAAGTTTTAATACTCGTAGATCTGAATAAAATAACTTGTTCATCATCATAGAATAACTACCTATTCATTACACTATTTATTCATGACTATTATGTAAAAGATTTATAATGGAAAGAGAAGGAAGGAACAACAAGTTACTGCTACTTGTTCAATGTAAGTTGTGCAATGTAAAGTAGTCGGTTTTATAATACAGTTTAATATTTCGAACTAAAATGTCCAATTTATACCAAAATTTTATTTCCTTTATTATTTCTATTAGTATCACAAACTATTGATTCTACTTTTTGCATGTAACTACCAAAAATCATAAGATATCCCATGAAAATATTTTTTTCAAAAATAAAAATTAGTATCGCGTTTTAAATTTGCTTACTTGCATTAAAACTTGAATGGATAATATAAAAAAAAAACACTAAAGAAGATGTCTTTCTTTATTTTCGATATACAGAAAAACTGTAAAATATATAATGATATTTGTATATTTCCAAGACTTTATAACATTGTAATGGTTAGAAACTGTGCTTTGACAGATTTTCAAAACGTTTCTTGTGAATTCTGCGAGTTCGATTGACCATAACCTCGCCATCTAGAGCAGTTTCTGTGTCATGAAAGTTATGAATTATCGACATATATGACAAAAATTTTGGCTTGAAAAGAATATATTCTTACAATTTCATTGTAAGGCTTTTACAGTGTTTCTTTTAGCAATCAAAATTTTTGCCATGAATGAAACAGTAGAAATTTCCTCTTACAGCTATAGAATTCTTTAGTCTTATTACCTCAAAGTTCTTTAGACTCCCAAACAAAATTCTTAAGAATCTAATACAGTAAAGAGAAAAAAAATGTTCATGTATAGTAAGCCATCGGTTAACGCTACTTCAATTAACTCTAATTCGATATAATGCAATAAATTTGTTTTGCTAATTTTCGCTTCATATTTTTCCACCTTTCGTCCTGTTCCTAATTAGTTCTATTATAAACTAATTTATTATGTAAATGTGTTTAAAAAGAAGACTAAACAGAGAAGAAAAGTAATATAATATATATGTATGGTATTTTGGTAATACTTTGCAGTACTTGTATGTGGATTATTATGTATGATACAGGAAAAGTTTAAGTGTACAGTGTACGAACAAAACATATCAAACTTACGTATTTGTGTGATTTTCTATTCATTGGATCATTTACTCGTGCATTTTATGCATACGATTTATCATGAAGAAGAATGAAGCAATAACAAGGTGTTTACAATATATTATTAACACTTAAAACCGTTAAAGTTTATGATTCTAAACTTATACAAACACGATAAAAGGCTCAATACCTTATCGAGTCTCTTATTGTAAGGCAATAAATACAACATAAGGGCTGACACTAAAATTTTAATTTTAAATTCATTTCTTTATTAAAAGGGAGAAAAAATAAGTTTCTTTAAAATAAATAAATTACTATATATCAGTATAATGGATTATGGAAGTTATAATTTTAAAAATATTGTTTTGATTTATATTATAACACTTTTTCTATCAGAAAATTATTTCCGAATTTAAAAAAAAAATTTAATTAAGAATTTTGATACTGAAGAAGTATTAACAAAATAAATAATTATTCTTAGTTATTTTTACGGCAATTTTCTTAGAGAAAACTTCATTTTAAGTAATGAGAGTGAAACATGATGATTTTAAACGCTTTCACAAAGGCGAAAGAAAGAGGAATTCAATTAAGTGATTCGTTTGTAAAGAAATACTTGAATTTCTCTTTTGAAACAGTAATGGGCTCAAAAGAAAATTGGCAAATTATTACATAGTTTTTTTGATAATACAAAACTTTTGTATAGTTACATCTATATTTTTAAAGAAATCGTTTAAAATTTGTTAGTGAAGAAATTAAATAGCATTTTACAAGTGTGTTTTAGTGTTCATTTGATATTTTAATTCTCATTTTATGAAGCAATGTTAAAAATGGTCTATGTAATTCTTGTCCTCTTATTTGTTCTAAGTGCCCGAATCTAAAGTGGTTGGTTATGGAAATGCCTATTGTAATGGAACGTTTTCAGCTAGTTTGTTATTATCTTGTTTTTTAGGTTAACCTAACGCTAATTTTAGAGTTGGTTAAAATGGAAAATTTTGTAACATACATTAAATAAAACGTGAATGTGGTATTGATAACAAAAAAGTAGAGGTGGGCCGTTTTGTATGTACTTTAAATTTTAAAATTTATTCTGCTAAATTTTTTTTAATGTTGAAAATACATTAATAGGTGATATTATTTTTAAGGATTGGTTTATACAATATCTTTCAAGTATGGGCGTTTACAATTCTTTATAAAGATTAGTGTTTTCAATACCTTCAATTATTTTCTCACACAGGTATCTGAGAAGATAATTTGTTAAAACTCTATAAAAGAGAAGATAATGATCAGAGTACAAGTTATTTTTCCTGAAAAGAATGAATTAATTTAACGAATGAAAATCAGAAAAATTCCTTGCCTTATTATTTTGTATCCACTTTATGCACACGCCTATATATTTTGCATTAATATGACTTATATTATAGTCGTAAGGTACTTATTAAACTATCATCGAACAAATAATTTGATTGATGAACTTAATGTAAATATTTTCAGTTGAAGGAAGAAAGTACTTCAAATTCTTATATTCAATAAAATATATGCTAATTTTCCACCAAATTTTTTGCAGCTAACTATATAATTTAATGATCTTATTAGTTTGCGCCTGTTAAAATTCGAAAATCAAATAACACCAATTAGTTTTACTTATTCATTTATATCTTTTTGTCATGCAAATTAAAAATCCACTCGAATTGTGTATGGCAAAGTTATTATCGTAGCTTAACTACGGCACACAAATACGCTTTAGGGAAGAAAAAGAAAAATATGACTAACTACACTGTTTAATAATATTTACGGTGTATTTTTTCAATACCAAGAAGTAAATGTTTCTTGGAAAAGAAATTTAAAAAAATACACGTTTAATAAAAGAGAAATTCGTCAAAATCTAACAACAAAAGCGTTGCGTGGCGTGATTTCGGCCCGTTCTTCAAGTGGTCGTGACTTGCAAGTGGTTGTTCAATGACGACCTGCGGTAAATCGGGCGATTAACTTCTACATTTGACGGAGCCGAAGTCTTTATTACACCGTTAATTACAGCCACTCGCAAAAAATAGTGGCGTTTTTCCTCAGAAAAATAAGTAAGTATTAAGCGTGTGCACTTCTGCAACATTTTAGCAAAATCTTTTTGATGAGGTGGTCCATTGTTATTAAGGGATTTTAGGGATATAATAGCTTCGGGGATGATAGTGCTGCTATTAGACCTTTTTCGTGAGGAAAAAAGTTTCAAAAAATAAGAAAAACGAATGTGTAAGAACTCGCAGTGTGTTACTAGTGTTTGTATCAGCTCTTCGTTGAATGATGGAAAACTAAGTTATATTTAGAGAGAAAAAAGTAAAATACTTTCCTCAGTTTGAATGAAGCGAATCATTTCCTTTCCTGTTCAAAATTTTAAATTTTTTAAAAGTTTGTTTGTTTTGTGGATATGAAGCATTATGACCGTAACACTATAATCTCCAGCGACAATAATAAATAAAAGGAGGTCTTCACGATTATTTGTGCGATGTTACAAAAGAATACCTACATTTTTCACAAATTTGTAAAGTAAGAATGCCAGCATATAAATACAATCTATTAACATTTGTAATAGAAGCCGTATTATTGTAAAACTACAGACATTTATTTACTAAAATGTCTCAGTAGTGAAATGATATTGTCATGAGCCCCGAAGCAAAAGATTTTCAGTGTCGAGTACTGGATTATCATTCGGATTTTTTGTCGGGTTCTCATGAGTATTTAATTTCAATTAACATCTGTAACTACTTTACCACGTCGTTTGATATGAGAACCTCGGTTTGTGAAAGAACCGCGACTTATGTCAAGTAGCATTACTCTGTAAGTAGTGTCATTAGGGATAGAGAGGAGACGGAAGAATTAGTATTATTCATAGGGACACTATATTGGATCAATCAACTGTGAGACTATGTACTAAGCTTGTACACCCGACTGGGACTCTGTCACTGGAAGTGTACTGAAATCGAAACCAGTTAACTCAAACGTAACGTTTGGAATTATTAAGAAAAGTAGAATTCTCCATTATAATAATTGCTTAACGGATACGATTAATTTAACGCTCTACATTATTAATTTATTTTGGTAGAGCTTATTCAAAAGAAATGTGAACTAATTTAAGATATTTGTTTGATTGTTACTACGTCAGTATGCCTCTTAATTGTAATAGCCATGACTAGAACCTACGACTAAGGAGCCGCCAGTTTTGAAGCTACGTTACCGACGTCAAACATTGAATTAAATGTGTATTGTACAATAATTGATAGAGTTTAAGCTATTCCTTTTAATCATGATATTCAAGGAGTCATTTTTAATTATGAAATTTAAAGAGTCACGCCTCCAAGTTGAATGAATTCAATTAAATATTCTAGATTGAACGTAATACTTCATATTTCCACACGAAATTAAACAGCAGAAATTAGCACTTTAATTAATTAATAGAAAAAGGTCTTAAAAGTGTCAGGATTAAGATTATTAAAAAGATTTGCTCCTGGATTCAGAATTTTTAGCCACCCAAGGGACCATAGTTTTAGTTAACCCAAAAGTATCGTACCTGAACGTATCGTTTTCGAAAATTTATCTTGTTTTTGCTTATATTTTTTTATGTCTGATTTCGCCAGTAACGAACTTAATTTTTAAAAATAAGTCATAATATAGTTCTCCTAAATTTTTTATTGGATTGCAATCAAATATATATAATATATGTCTGATACCTGCTTTTACCATTAATGAACTCAATTTTCAAAAATATGTAATAAATTTCCCCCAATTTTTTTATCGGATTGAAGTGAAATAAATGCAAAAATTAAATATTTTATTTACTTATCGTTTTATGTGTTACCTCAAATCATATATAAAACGGATTTAAGATATAAATTGAAAATAAATAATATTACTCAGAATTATAAGACGGCTGTGAATCAACCATTTTTTATTTATCATTTGCTACAATTTTAAGTACATTTAGTTGAAATATATTCAATTTAATAATTTATCGTTTGCTTTAATTTTAATATGAGAAAAGTTAACTATTGCCCATTGCTCGATATTTCATCGTTTATTTTGATTCTTTTATTTAATTGAGTAATTTAATTACAATTATTAAAAGAAAAGCGCCCCTTGAGTGCTTAAAATGGTCTTTGCAAGACTTTGCATAGAACGTTTTAATTTTTATATTTTTGTCGGTTAAAAATTATGGTCATAAATGTTTCCTAAAGTTATGAATAAAATGTTAATATTTAATATTTTCCATTCATTTCATGTGTTTTTAAAATTTAAAAATAGACCTGTTATTAAATATTCGAATAAGAGAATATAGCCGGTTTTTCCGTTTTTATAATTCCTTTTAGAAAAATACAAAAGAATGCCCAACTTTGAAGAGCTTCTGTTACAAACTAAAGAAGTTACAACCGTTTTGAATAAATTAAATTATATATATATATATATATATATAAGCATAACGCTTTAAAACCACTCGCCACTCGATCAGGGTATTACAGCAGCATTTAAAATGTACTACATAAAGCAAACTTTTAAATATATTTTAGATTCAGTGGAAGAAAGAAATTTGATTGTTGTGGAAGCACGGAGAAAATTTACTATTTTAGATTGCATTACACATACTTCTTTAGCCATCAAACAGTTGCACCAGTCGACCTTAAATGCTCGTTCGAAAAATATTTCGCCAGCAAGCATCAAAAAATGATATTTCATAGTAAAAATATCAGCTGTGCGTTCTGAAATAATAACTTTATCAAATGCAATTGGTGGCGAAGGTTTAAACAACATGCAAACGACTGACATCGAAGAACTTATGCTAGAAAACACTTTGCATGAAGACGATTTGATCGAATTTATGACAGTTTATGATAATAAAGTCGATAATGAAGAAGTCGAAGATGAAGTTCAGCTATTAATGGCTCATTTAATTCGCGAGGGTTTGAAAATTATTACAAGTATTGAATATTTTCTTACTCATGTACCTGACATAGAGCGGGAGTTAAAATTTCAACGTAATCTTAAATTTTGTTCAGCAGGATATCAAGAATTATATAAGCAACTTGAGAAACAGTCGCTAATAACAGACTTTGTGAAAACGAAAACAAAAAAAATCAAAAGAGGCAGATAATAACGAACAAAATTCTTCACTTGTATCAAAGCCGAGAGTTGTGCTACACATATCTGACGCATCTTCTGATGATAGCCTTTTTAATCAAGTTCGTAACAAACGTGCATGCTTGTTATCAAGTAGTAATGAATAGTTAGTAGTTAGTAGTATTATTCCTAATTTCAATTTGAGTTTTTATATGTTATATGTACCTATAGATTGAATTTTCACTGTACATTAATTAATAATTATTTTGTAATAAAAATGAATTGTTTTATAAATATGTAATACGAAATTCATTATTAATTTTTTAGCACGATTTCTTGGCAAATTACTTAGAATTGTTTCATCTGACACGATTTTTTAAAGTTGAGGAACATATCCCCAAATTTACCATGTGTCGCATGTACTTTTTTACTCGAATTTTTTTTGCACGGTTTTCTGAGGAACGTATCTACCGTGTAAGAAACGGGCTGGGCGTATATATATATATGCGTGTGTTAAGAATTTAAAAATTTGTTTTAACATTAATAAAACATTCCAAATGCATGGCCAAACAGTACAGTCCTTTTTTCATAATAAGATTATTTATTCATTTTAACATAGAGAGAGAGATACAGCATAGTATCCATATGCTAGAGATGCAGCCCCGCCCTTTTTAGACAACATACAAAAGCATGGAAGAGATAGAATTTCTCTATGAAGTCGATTTTATACATAGGGATATCTGAGGATTTTCTCCCAGTCACGGGGATTCACGTGGTACAAAATGAAAGAATCCAGATGGAATTTCCCTGCCATCTATCAATCTGGAGGGATTGTATCTGACAGATTTACGATACTGTGAAAGTGGATTAAATAGATTTTATGAGCACGTGCTCTAAAAAAATTAAAGAGTAATTTTGAATTGGATCAGGAAGTAGAAATGAATTCTTTACTTTTGAATTAGAAAATGGGAAAAATTAGGATCTTAAATAATTTTTATGTGAGATCATTACAAATTAAAATTGAATCATTACACACACACACACACACACATATATATATATATATATAATATTACTTGAGCCTGATACTTCTACTACACTGTAACCACAATATTTGAATACCAGAAACTACATAAAATAGGAGAAGAACTGATATTTTTCATAAGATTGATAGTTTTATCCCCTCTTCCGGTACTTATAACAATATATGGTTCAAATTTAGTAATTTCTTTAAAAAGACCGTGAGAAAAGCGCACATTTAGGCAGAAAATTTACTCCGCAAAGATTAATTACTTACATATAATAGTTTATTAACAGAAATTATTTTCAATGAGATCGCTATGATTGAAAACCCAACGGAACCGTTCTCAATCTGTTGTTTTTTCATTAAAAAAAATAAAGAATCTTTCCAGTATAATCACAATAGATACAATTTCGATCAAATTTCCGGAAATCGTATCCGTTTTTCGGGACATTTTATCTACGAAATCGCATCTGGTGGGCGGTTGGGAGACAATTAATTAATCACGGAACGCATAACACGACCCGCGGGCTTACCCCAAAGAAGAGCATAAAAGGAAAGTCATCTTCTAAGCGCAGTAACAGTTCCCATTGTAATTACTAAAACGCATCTCTTCTTCCAAGCATTCTTCTTTCTCAGAGAAGCCAGAAAAGCAATTAACTTGTGGGGAGGCGTTGAACACGCCACGAGCTTTAGAGACCTGCTATATTTTATACGCTATTAACCTCTGATCTTTTTGCCAAAGTGTGGCAGCAGCAGAAGGTTTTGCAAAAGCCTTCTTTCATTGTGAGAATTGAAGCGGCTGTGGTAAAGATAAGGCTGTCTTGTTCCCACATATATTGTGTCATTGTCAGTCGCATATTCAAATTGCTTTGATAAGAAGCATAATTGCTGGATGCGGTGTCCATATATTACTCTTGACGTCCATTACAAGTTTTCTCGTTGACACCCAATTCCTTTTCTTTCGGTTGGCGAGAAACGCCCCGAGGAAAGTCCAAATCCATAACACCGGCCGTAGTTTTGTTTTTCAACACTTGGTGCTGTGGGTTTGAGACTGGAAGAATGATGACGTTTGAGCGAATAAAGATTCTTTTTTAAGTAAACTTTGTTCTTGTGTTCACATAGTAAACAATTACTACTCTGCGTAAAGATTAATTATTTAATAAGTTGTTTGTATAAACTACGCAACGTAACATTTCTTCCCACACATATTATAATTGAAGAATATAATGATATTGCGGAACAATTACGAAACGGCTTAAAAAGCACTTGTTTTGGAAGACAGATTTAGTTGCCAACTTAAGTTGGTGTTTCCATGACGTGTTGAACTCTGTTAAACGGCGCCAAACAAATCTGACATTCCTTTATAGGTTAGTTTTTGTAGCTGCTGCATCGAGTTGTCACCGTCGATGAGACCTGGATTTATCGTTATACACCGGGAACCGAAAAAGAGGCAAAGCAATGAGTTTCTCCCAGTTAATCTGCCCCACAGAAGGCGAAGATGGTCTCATCGGCTAGAGAAGTTTTGGCGGAAACTTTTATGTTTGCGAAGGGCATCGTACTCCTTGGACTTCTAAGGAAAAAAAAGAAAAACGATCAATGAGTAGTACTACAGTGAGCTACCACATTTCTAGCTCGGGTACTTTTTAATCGCCTGTGTATTCAATCAAGAATCTTTACAATTCCAAATAAAGGTAACGGAAGAAGTAGGGTTACTACTTCATGAATATTACCCAGCATAAGTGCATTCTGTATTAAGATTTATATCAGACAGAAGAGTCCAAAATCAAAGCACATATTCAGACAGGAAAGCGTCTTATTATTTTCGTAATTTTTAATGGCCAACACACAAAACACATATTATAATAAATAATTCCACTTCATTCAAATTCAATAATCTTTGTTGCCTTTTTACTAACACAATAACAATCAATAATGAATGACAATAGAATGAAGTAAATAAATCAGAATATAAGCATATTTATAGAATTTTTTTCGTAAATATGTTCGAACAGCTATGTAGGAGACGAAATGTGGAACATATTTTATGCCGGTAAAAAAGAACTGAACAAAAATTAGAATCATATTAAAATGTACTGCTATCACGATTGAAGAATCAGAATAAATGTGCGTATCATTTTATCATGAGGTGTGCTTAAAATTTGAGAATATATCACAAATATGTGTATTTTTAACGCGTTAATTTGAAAATTCTTTCGGCACAAACTTGTTAGTTTGAGAGTCCTTGTTTCCGTCTGTTATTACAATTACAGTCAATAATGAAAGATATCAGTCTGAAGTAAATGTATTAAAACCCCATTCATCAAAAATTTCCTAGAATCACAATATCCAAAATCTAAAAATACGTTCAGCAGAGTTATTTAGGATTCAAGATATGGAACCTATTTTATGCAGAGAAAAAAAAAACTGAATGGATTCGAACAGAATTGAGTAGTATAATAAAATAGGCTTCTATCAAGATTGTGACGTCAGAATATGTATGCGAGTATGATATTACTGTTGGAGTTAATTCGAAAAAGTGTTCCAATTTATTCTTATTCTTTAACATCAGCCGAAGACAACCGTAAAATTATGAGGAATCAAAATTTACAACTACTCATTATTTATCGAATTTCAAGTACTTAACAGTTTTCCTTATCCTTTATTGAATTCATAGTTTTGAATACTTCTCTAATTTTACTTCATCAAATCGTTTCTTTCGCTGTCTTTCATTCTCTTTTTTTGTCTGAATAAATGCATCATTTCTTCACGTCAATTCAACGTAAGCATTTTCCTTGAATGATTGGCTTTATAACTTTGATGCATCAAGGCTATTTGATTTCTCGGGTCAAAAGTTCTTGTTTACTTATTATTACTAATTGAATGAGCCTTGAGCTTGGCGAACTTCAACTAGTCTTTGTATTCTTCTTATCTTTGTGTCGTTCTTAGTTATGTAACGATGCTATTTCGCTTTCAAAATAGAATTTCAATATTTACGTGTGTGTGTGTGAGAGAGAGAGAGAGAGAGAAAATGAGTATTTCGAAATAAACAGTTATGTATATTTTGTCAAAATTTCTTTATAATTAGCATGAAATTTCAAAAGATTAGGGATGGGTCACAAAAGCTGTAGATGAATGTAAAAAATCGATCTGTGCAACAATCAAACGTGTGTAGGCGAAATTTCTTTAAAATTAGAATAAAATTTCCAGAAACGTTTTCTTACCACTCAGGGATTTTTCTTATACACAGAGTCACTTCAATTTACGGCTGAATTCTGTTCCGACCAACAAGTCGTAAGTCGGATAAATATCTTTCAACGCCATTTTAATTCAAATGGGTTATAAAAGCTGTAGATCAATATAAAATCTCAATCTGTGCACACGTGTTTTGGCAAAATGTCTTTAAAACTGGCATAACATTTCAAATAAGCGTTTTTCACAGAGCAGGTATGGGACTTATACACAGGGGCACGTCAATTTTCGACTGAATTCTGTTTCGATCAACGGGTCATAAGTCGGATAAACATTTTTAAACACTTTTCATTCAAATCGGTTATAAAAGTCGTGCATTTAACACAAAAAAATCGATCCATGTACGTATAGTTATTGGACATGGAGGTATTAATAATATGTACTCTATTGTACGTGTTGTAAACAAAAATACAACCTGAAACTACGTAATATTTTTATTATTGTTACGTAATGTCTTTAATTACATTTTTTATGGACGTAAGGCTGGATGGTCATATAGCAGGCATTGTAATATTCTCAAATAGTAATCCGTAACGCACCGGTAACTCACAAAATTAGACATGGCTGTTTTTCGTAGTATCTGATAGAAAAAATTTATAAAATAATAAATTTACATTAGTACGAACAAACCCATTCGCAGAATTGTGAGGAACACTTCTCAGGGATTAAAAGAAAAATTGGTTAAAAGTATTAAAAAAAACAAGTAGAAATAATAGGACTTATAAAACAATGAAATATTTCGAAAAAATTAAATTTTTAGGTAATGATTTTCTTTTCTCTGAAATGAGCAATTTATGTGAGTTCAAATATGGTGAATAAAAGTTTTGTTTATAACTATCCAATTAAAAGTATTACTCTCAGTTCCCTCCTAAAATACGTATTTTATAATTGTTTTCATTTGAGAAATTATTCATGTGTAAGTATTATTTATGATTGGATATAAAACTGGCGATTTTTTTCTTCAATATTTAGGTTCAAAATACAATTTATTTCTATAGCGTACAAGAGTTTTAAAGAAAGTATTATTAAGAATTTTTTTAATGTTTTATTCATAATTTAAGTATTTTACCAGTATATCAATTTTATTTGAAAATTTTACTGAATTTCTGATATAAAAAAAAAAAGGTCGTTAAATTTTCAATCGCTAGACCACGTTTCGTAGGTTATGAGTCGAAAAGAAAATATACTTAAAAACAAGAAAAATAAAACTAAATGAAACAAGAATCAAATGTTTTTTTCAATAATCTCTTTCTTGGTACTAAAAACTTGACATACTTTATTTGATCCTTTGATTCCATTTTCATGAAACAACCTCCCTAAAAAAAAAAAATTATTGAGACAGAGGCCAAATTTCAAAAATTCCATTTCGGCATTCCATCAAAGTTCACTCAACTCGACTAACGACTTCTCCCGCCCTTTGTCCTCGGTGGGGGGTCGATGGAAGAGGCCATTCCTTAAAATTTTACTGTCAATAAGTGACTCAAGAAGGAGAGCGACGGTTGTAAATCTCCCCTTTAACTGCTTAATCCGTTCCGACGATGAGAATGCCCGTGTAAAAACTTGACACTCGTCCTGGTAGTAAGACGTTAAAATAAAACCTCGTTTAGATCGAACGCCGAACAGTAGTTTCTATTTCAGTAAAAGAGTGATAAGTAATGACTGTGTTGTGTTGTGACATCCTCGATGTTTACCTGCAAGGAATTTCAAATGTTTGATTAACTTTTGGTCAAATCGCGTGGAAAATCTCAGCTAGTATAGTTTGTATGTACCCAGTGATAATAATAAAAAAAAGAATTTGAGTAGATTTATCATCTCTGTTAGCCCTTTGCTTTTACCGCAACATATGAAAAAAATTATATAATCTGAGATCTTACATACATGCATGTTGTGAATTTATTCACAATATTTAAATAGAAAAATTTTTTGCTTTAAAATAACAGTTGAAGCTGGATAATGTGATCCATATGTAGATGTCTATATTTAAGCTTCATTTTGATTCTTTATATTTCTATTGTTTGATTGATTGGGTTATATGATATATAACCCAATCAACAAAAGCAATTATCATTTATATTTTGAATATTAAAACTAGGGTTTGAATTATAATTATAATGTAGGTGAAAACGTGAGTTTAACGTAGTAAAAAGGAGTAGTTTATTATAATTATTTTATTTTTGAGCAGCCTCCATCAGATTTTATTATTATTATTATTATTTTTGATTATTATTATAAATTTTCTTATAATTACTCATTTTTCTAACTTAAGGCTGGCTTCGCCAAATGTCAGAGTCCTAGTCAAAATTTCAAACACATTTCCAGGCAAAAAATTGTTTCAATTTTCATAAAAATTTACGACGTTGTAACACATGCAGTTTACTGTTTACGATGCAATATTCTTCAAATTTAGGAACATTCCAGGATATGAGCCATTTTTGGCGTGAAAATGTAAAGTATAAAGACCATTTAGAATTACAATATAGAATACAAAACTTGGAACACATTTTACACCAAAAAAAAAAAAAAAAGAAACTGATTCAGATAGGAATGAATAATACGAGTATCATAAAATACGTTTCTCTCTAAAAGATAACGAAGTCTGAATATAAAAATGAATGTTCGAGCGCTATTTTATCGAAAAAAGTCTTCTAATTTCGGATCTTATTCTTTAACACTACGCGAAAACAACCTTAATATTTTTTTCCCCGTATAAATCAGTATTTTAAGACATTGTAGGGGTTTTTTTTTTTCTTTGAATTTCATAATCTCTGAAAACATGCTAAATGGAAGAATCGATACTTAAGTTGTCACCATTCATGAATAAATAATGTCACTATTTATAATAAGCAGGAAGGGACAATCGATTAAAGTCAAGTTGAAGAAAATTGAGTGGGAAGAAATTAAAATAAAAGTTAAGAAAAAGAATAAACTCTTTAAAACAGGAGTAAAAGCAATGAAGATTGATTGAAAGAGAGAGTGATTGTGATTGATAGTTTATTCACTTCGCACTTATAAAAGCAACACGAGGACTATTTGCAACGGACATCGTCATTTTTGAACATCGGTCAAGGGAGGAAGACGACACCTGAGCAGGAACTTCTTTCTTTAATCTTCAACACTACACCAATTAAAGGACTTCGATCCTCGACAGATTTAATGTGCTACACGATACATCTTCAGTGACATTAGAAAAAGTCACGTAGGTACAACTCGAATACTCATTCAAAGCAACGCTGGCTGCGACCTTGACCACTCGTCTACCGCTTCCACTTTAAAACAAGATAAAAACCAACGTTTTTATATGAGGGCAAAGTTTATTAAAAAAAAATTATTTAAATATTAGTTAAGACTTTGTAAAAAACCTCATCACTCTCTCTCTGCGAAATTCAATATATCTCCCATAGATGGCGCCAGATTACTACGCAAATTACGTTATTATAAAAATTATTGAAATATTAGTTAAAACTTGTCACAAATGTCTAAATATTGCATTGTTAGGCGAATAAGAAAGATTCCCAAAGTTCCAGAGCTCTAGCTTAATGGGAAGTTGGTTAAATTAACGATCGAAAATTTGATGACACACACACTCACACACACCAAGTGAAAATCAGAAAAATGTTTTAAAAAAGGTTTGTTTTGGTTTGGCTTTATTAAAATCGCACTAGAAGCGACACAAAGGCTATTGACGGACCTCGGGGGGGGGGGGGGGGGCCAAAATTTAAAAAAAAACTAAAACTAGAAATTGCAAATTTTCCGACTCACAGAAACAAATACACATTAATAAACTGAGAGTGAATCTATGAACAAAATAAGATTTTAAGAAACATGGCTCATATTAAAATTGAAATTCTTTAAAACAATTTATAACGAGACTGCGTCGTGTATTTTCCATCAACTAACACTTTGGGGACATTAATATGATGTTGTTCGGATTTAGAAGTTTTTTGCCAATAAATGAGACCGCAACTAAAAATTAGAATTGACTTAGTGAAGTATAGTGAAATGTTTCATATGATAGCAATTATGAGTAGCCAAGCGCTTATTACAAGAGTTAGTGGGAGAGAGAGAAAGAGCTGAAGTGGATATCGCAGAATTTAGAATCGTATCTCCACTGATAAGAGTGATGATGTTTTAGATCGAAGTTAGCCCACGTGCAGTCCGACCCTGCTTCTAAGTGCTACTAGCGACTCGAACCCTATCGATCTGGAACAGTTAAGTATTTGAGAGATTTTATCCACATGTATTGTATTCTAGATACTGAACTTTGAATATTCATAGATCTGAATGAAATAACTTGGTTTCCGTCACTTTATGCCCTTCTTCTAGAACAAGCTGCTTCCAGCTCTGAGAAGAATTTTCTCTTCCCTATCATTGCTTCAATCCAATTGTGGCTTCGAGTCCTGAAGCCGCTAAAAACCTGTCGTATTCTCTGTCGGGCTAACCAGCCGCTAAAACCTGCCCTGTCGGGTTATTTCACGTAAAATATGATGAGGTTCCAAGTCTTCCCATTGTCATAATGTGGAATTTGGAGAAGGTAGCGTGGTGTGGTTCTCGTTGATATGGTGTGGTGCCAATTCAGGTTGTGACGTTGAGCTATTCGTAATTTTCTCTTCACTAATCTCGGGGGCTTTTTGTTAATTGAATTGCATAAAATAACAGCTCCTTGTCAACCGAAATGAAATGGGACTAGATAAATTAAATGAAGATAAGAAGTGTAATGAACTGAATTAAGGATAGTGATTATATAAGTGAAATGGAATGGAAAGGAAGAAGAAGGGAGACAGAGGATAACGACAAGTTGATAGATATTTATCAATTGGATTGAATCAACACAATTAATCATTTGTTTTGAAATTATTTAGAAGTGACTCCTAGTTAGAGTATTGAAGGTTGAACCTGTTATAATCAAGAACTGTTTCAATCGGAACGAGGGATTTGGTAAGCTAAAACTTTATTATTTGAAACTAAACTAGGATGAATTGAGTTAAAAGGGATTCGAAAGAGAACGATGTTGCATATTCTGTGTTGGTAGAAAATAATATGTGTTATGTTTCTTTGGCATATCTTCAAAGGAAGTTTTGAAGACTATTGAAATAAATTTTAAGATGTCTGTGGAATAAAAGAAGATTGTCACAAGGTGTAGTCGTCTTCGTCACTTTGACTGAGGCTCAAAAATACGAGTTTCATTGTCAATGGCCTTCGTGTTGCCTCTAAGTGCTACTTTGATAAGACGATCAATCAATCAGTCAAAAAAGCCGGACTTCTATTATTTGACTGTCGATTTGCGACTATGTTAAATATTGATGAATAAAAACTGAAAATAATGGAAATAAATCTGGGTCGTTACAAATTTCAAGAGAAAATTTTAGAATTAAATATGTCTTAGCTATGAATTCATATTGTCGAAAGAAAGCAAACATTAGACAGAGATGCTGCAAAACAAACAACAGTTAATCATTCTGATATTGTTATAAGCGAAAAGTGCGTAAATTCTCAAAATCAGTTTCGGAATCAATGACAGGTTTTCGCGGGAAAATTCCATATCTCATCGGTCATAAATCCTTTACGTTTTACCTCGGAACTCAAAGGAATATTTATCCATAACACTCAATGAATGCTTATTCAACTGTTATCCGTTGTCACTGACTCTTCGCGTATCACTAAGTGAAATTTATGATCGGGGAGCCGAAGGTGCAATGCTTGGTATTTTCCTTCTCTAATAAAACTGTGGCTCAAATTAGCTTCGATACAAAGGCTTGTTAAGAAGCGAAACGAAAAGAAAACACAGTGCCATTTCCTCAATGTGCTTGAGTATATTCATTGTGATTTTTTCTGAAACAAGTTTGGTTGCAAAATCCCAGTCAGACTCCCGCAGCTTTGTCAATGACTGTTAAAATTTATATCATGTGAGATAAGGAGAGTTTTTATTGATAATTTTTTGTCTATGATTTATCAGTATTCGTTACTTCTTTTGTAACTTGAGCTGCAAAGACATTATTTGTTTTTAATGCATGAATAAGGCACTTAGATTAAAAACATTACGTTATGAATAAATCTTAATACTGTAAAATATTTTATATATTGCTTAAAATGTTTTTGGAGCGTTCATTTCCCTTCCCTAAAATCTTTTAAAAAACAAGAAATCTCGTAAATTTTCTGTAGTCAATTAAGTCGCTTTGAAATTTATGATTTGACAAATTAGTGCTCTTTTAAGGAAGGAGGCTCAATTTTTCTCACTTACCCATCCGATTTAAAAATGGGGTATTACGAATGGGTGAGAAAAATTTGAGAGAGATTTATGTCGCAAAAGCCAAATCCGTCTATGGTTCACAGAGTAATGTGCATCTTTGATGCAGATGTTTGAAAATTCAAAAAAAAAGAGAAAAATAATCTGATGAGATGAAGGGTAGGAAACAGAAAACGATCATTAGGGTATCCCGGAGGTGAGTCATCCGTGTTTACCAATTATAGTAAATCCCATGAGATAGGAAAGAGATCACTAAAGTGTCTCAGGGTCATGATTTCCGTTCCTATCTAGTGAAAGTAAGCCGCTGAAGGCTATTTCATTTGGAAGGCAAGGAGAAGTAATTTTATGTTATTCAAATTACAAAAAATTCTCGAAGTTAGTGACACGAAACAGTATGAAGGTTTTGAGATAAGACATGACGATTTCACAATTATCTTAAATAATGTGAAATAAATAATGAGACAAAAAAATTTAAAAATACGAAAATCACTTCAAAATCAAAGTCGAATCCAACATGCACCAAAGAGGAAGACGAATTGAGATGAAATAGTTTGAAGGTCTTGAGATAAAACATAACAATCCCACAATTATCTTAAATAATGTGAAATAAATATATAATGAGGTATAAAAATATTTAAAAAAGAAAAAAAAAGAAAGAAATCACTCAACAGAGGAAGAGGAAGATAAATTGAGATGAAATAGTTTGAAGGTATTGAAATAAAACATGATGGTCTCACAATTATATTAAATGATGGGAAATAAATAGTGGGTGAAAACATATAAGTAAAATGTCTGAATAATGTACCTTATTTTTCCAAATTTCTTAGATTTCTGATTGCATTAATAAAAGTTATGCATCATTATACCGGTAAAAATGGTTAAATTTTCATTTGAGTTTCACCTCAATTCGATAAGAACCTTACGATAAATGTGACTTCGTTATGAAATATTTTTGAAAATTATGTTCACTACTAATGAAAGCAGGTGTAAACGATGACAAAACAACTAAGCAACCATTTACAAACTTTCTACATTATATATTAGAATATCAAGATGAAAGGTATTTACATTTATTGACAAAGCTTCACGGTTCCTAAACGTTAAAAATAGTTTTTGTCACAAATAAATTATCAATCAAAAAAATATATTTGTTTCATTTTTAAGTCCTAATTTTAATAATTTTTATCATTGCTACTTTCATTTCTGAACACATTTTTAAAAGGTAGAACAAAAAAAAAAAGAAGAAGAAGAAAATACTGAACCAGCTATCTTTTTTAATTCAGTTTGTTAATGAAACAACAATTTACTTAAATTTTAAATATTTTTTCAAAAGTAAGATTACCTTTGACACAGAACTAACTCGTAAATCACTCGCCTTGACAAGTACTTATCATTTGTTTCAAAACTAGCAAAAGCACTTAACAAAGATTAGCATTTTAATTATTTCCATCCACTTGGAGTTGCACAGAAAAGCTTCTCAAATCAAAATCAAAAGCACAGAAGAGCTTCTCGGGACGGGGACAACTAACATTTAAATCATATCCCTTCCATAAGAGCAAACACAGTTAATCAATTAAGCCAACCATAAATTAGCCACTCCTTTACTTTGCAAATAAAAGCACTCACAAAACACAAAAGAGCAAAAGAAGAAGAAAAGTAACATTAAGGTCCACCACCCACATAACCCATTTGGCCGTTGTCGCTCAAACTTGCTCCCAATAATGATTTTCCCTCTTCTTTAAGTTGAAAAAGAGTCAACCTCTTGTAATAACAAACAACTGGAAGCAGCTTTCTCATTTCGACCAGAAAGACATAAATTACGACGGAGTAAAATATAGTGGCTGCCCAGTGCAGGGTCAGGGCATGGGCCCTGGGGCCCTCCTTGTAAAAGATCGTAATGAAACAAGGCGGAACGAAAGCTTTGCCGAAAAATCCCTGCAAATGCATCATCTTGAGGGATTACAAAGTGAGGGACAAGGAAGTTGCTAAGATGAGAAAGGGTTTTAACGTTTTGAAAGTTTTTTAGGGCTTGTTATCCGTCTTTTATGCGTCCAACATAAACTCCCCGAGAGCAGTTTTTGAGCAGAAGACGCATGGGACCATCTCCTGGTTGGGATTATCCGTGTGAGGTTTGACCTTTCGTCGTGTCTCGGGCGCTATCGGGTCAACTTCGGTGGTCCTCGTCTTCCCGAATCTGAGACAAGATTGATGTCATTGATGGAAATGATTGGGAGACCGATTCTTGCTTCAAAATGCGGCTTTTGTCTGCGTTGAAGTTCGGAACCTTTGATTCAGAAGCGAATAATATGACGGCAATTTTTTTTTTTTTTTTTTTTTTTGGCTACTTCATCAATTTCTTAAGTAAATTCATTTATTTACTTGTGATAAATAATGTCATAAATTGTACATCTGCCATTTCAAATCTGAGTTTATAAAAATATAGTTAAAAAAAGGCTTCTACTTGTAGTAATTTTTCAGTACTTTTTTTTTTAATTTAACAGTTAGGTTTAATTGATTCACCTCATCTTTTTAATGAAAATTTGGCGAATTTTTAATTGAATCTAGATTTTCTTTTGCTTCAAGAAGTTAGAAATAAATCACTTTGTTTTCCTTACTTCTTTTTTGTTTTCCTTTTTTTTAAAAAAAAAGAATAAAATTTAATTTATATTCTTTGCAATTTCATCCAATTTTAATTAACACATGATTGATTTCCTAAAAACTATAATTTATCTCCGTAGAACAAGTGATTAAGATCTCAAAAAATTTTACCGTGATGAACTTTTTTTTCTTTTAAAATGATACATTTCTTGAATTTTTCTCCCATAATATACTATAAAGAACATCAGTTCCTATTAAATAAATGTTTTAATTATCATGCCGCAAAAGACAGGTAAAATAACATTGTTGTTATTTTAATAAGATGTATTACTTATAACCATCTTTATATCCCCAACTTCTAACTTATTTAAATCACGGATTCAAAAAGAACTCTAAAAATAAAATTATTTTTATAAACTTATTGGTATTTTATTTAACTGAAAAAAATGAGTGCTATATCGAAATGAAACTTTCTTGTTTCGGCTTATTAGTATCTCGCGTCACAATTTTCTCACTGAAAGTAAAATAATTTAGAATGCAATTGTAACTGATTTAAGAACTCAAAAGGAACTTTTAAAAATAACTGAGACCAGCGAATAACTTTTGCTAATTAGATATTTATATATAAAAAAAACTTTTGTTCTTTATGTTTAAAAATATATAAAATATGAATTTCAGGAAGAGAAAAAAAAACCTTCATCTTAAAATTAAGAACTATTTTAAATTTTATTTTTCAAAATATTTTAGCATTTTAAAATTCTCTTTTACTTCTACAAATTTCAATATTTTTCAACAATTTGTATCGATTTCTTAGAAGTCTTTCTCACTCTTCTGTACATGGGTTTTTGTTACACTACCGTATTTTATAGTTTTACGATTTTTTTTTCTTCCATTAGACACTTTACGAAAAACAACAACAAAAACCCAGTTATAACTAATTTTATGAATTTTTATTAAAAAATAATTTTCCATCCAAATTCCATACAAAGAATTATCAAACAAGTTAAGCAAAACAACCAGAAAGAATTTCAAAACTTACTTTGAAAAGGAAAGGTCTTAGCACTTTCAGTATTTGACCTTTTTGAAAAACAAAAGAAGGAGAGAAAAAAGTTCAAAGTCTTGAAAAACAATTCAATGACCTTAGAACACTGTTAAAAAAATTAAATAACTCTCTGAATAATATAGTTAGAACTACGAAATTTTGTATATGTACGAGTACTTAAAAATGTCGTAGAATTAAAATAAAGTAATTTTTTTTTCGGTATTCCAACCATTTTAAACACTGTGCCCCCTTAAGAACATGAAATACGAGTATATTAATTCGTATATTAATATGTCAAAGACGTAAGGATATTTATTATAATCCTAACACTTTAGGAGGAGTGACTGGCTTAAATTAAAGAAAGTTTATAAGACACAGCAACATGGGGGCTATAGGCAAATGATCATGTAATTCTGAACCACTGTCAAGTGTAGAGGAGAATGACTTCTGAACAGGTATTTCATTCTCAGAACATCCGCACCATTCTATGGAAGTTTTGAATTTAATTTAATTTTTAGTAATCAGCATTATTTCAGGCGGCTCTCTTCGACAGAAATGAGACTCGAAACCACTACTCAGTTTGAATGCTATTCCTATGAATATTAGAAAAGGAAACAGAAATCGAATTATTTTTGTTGGAATTTCGATTAGTTATTCTATCCTTTGTGTGAGTGAGTGCAAATGTGTTGTTAAGACATTTTTTCCAATAACTTGATTTTATTTCAATTACAGACTTAACTTTTTAGCATACTCTGTTAAATATTGATTAAAAAAAGTGGTATTTGTGTAAAATCCCATCAACCATTTTCGCCAAACAATGCTATATTCTGCCAAAAATGGAAAGTTGCGATATTCCGTTGCAAAATTTCCTTAAGGTGCACAACAATTATAAAATATTAACATTTTTTTATTCTTTGAAAAGGATTTACCTACTAATAATTAATTCTACTCATGAGCGAATTTTTATTTAAAACTATAAAAAGTGTACTAATTTTGTATATCATTTCTGCAAAACAAATTGCATTAAATCCCCAGTTGAATATAAGGCTTTATCCATTTGATTTTGGACTATTCAGATTTTCGTCTCACTAACCTCGGTGGACTTTTTGTAATTTGAATTGTATAAAATTACAACTCATTGCCAAACAAATGAAACGTGATTAGATAAATTAGAGGAAGATAAGAAGTGCAATTAATTAATTTAGGGATATATAAGCGAAATAGAAATGAAAAGAAAGAGAATAGAGACGATGATAACGACAATCTAATAGATGTTGTAGATTGGAGTGAATTACTATAACTAATCGTTGGTAACAGAATTAATTGAAAGTAATTCTCGATTAGAATAATTAGAATCGAATCTGCATCTGCTGAAATTGAGAAGTGTCTTAATCGGTGCGAGTGAATTGGAAAACTAAAATTTTAGTTTATAATTAAGCCAGAATTAAAGGCAGTTTCGAGAGGTTAGATAGAGAGAGAGAGCGACCTTGTGTGCAGTTAGTTAAACTGTGTAGTCTTTTTCTGAAGCATCTTCCATTGCGTGAATTTGTGAACTTATTGACTATTTAATTAGACTTTAAGAAGTCAGTGGAGTTTAATAATGAAAGGCACTGACGCTACAACCTTACTTGAAATTCGGATTTGTCTTCATGTGTGAGTTAAATGTCACATATTCTATATTTTGTTATAAATTTTATTAGAATGGTCATTTTCTTTTAATGTGAACCCATCACTTGAAGGATTTTTCACTATTATCCACATTCAATCTTTATATTAATTTATAATTTGTTTCGTTCTTCCTTACAGCTTTCTTCTGGTTCACAAATATAATTTATAAATATTATTTACATGATACTTTAGCTTTCTTGTAAATGAATAAGTATTTGGCTCAGCTTGGCGAAATATAGTCAACCAACCTCTTACTCAAGGGATAATCCAGTGTAACATTGAGTGGACAAGGATATTATTTGAATAATACGGTTTGTAATACGTGAACAGATAATTGACCCGAAGTCTATAAAGTTTTCTCTTTTTGCTTCATTAGAACACGGTTGTAGCACGAATAAGAAGATTTTAGCACATTAAATGGATTTGAGTCTCAATCCTACAAAATTTTTATTCTAGCTTACCTGATTGATTGATTATTCATTAAGGCCGCATTTAGCAACTTGAGGACTATTGGCGACAGACCTCGTAACTTTGAAGCGTGATCAAGTGAGTCAAACTCTCTAAACTCCCACACCACACCAAGGTAAGAACTTAGAGCTTTGAAAAATTTAAAGTTCGTCAACTGCGCTAAATGACGAGACTTTAGCTGTACGAAGATTCGAATTTACGTCTTGATTGAGGCATCGCCTGCTATAAACTCGCGACCATGGCCACTCGGCTGCCACGACCACTTTTATTTGTTCCAGGAGGAAGTTAGGTGATTGAGATGCCCGTTCAGATAGCTTTGCGACCCGTTGCCAACAGCCTCACTTAGCTCCATATAGGATTTGTAGGACTTTATTCCAAATCAAATAAAAAAAAAACTTTTGTTTGTAAATATTCTGATGCAGAAATTGCAATTATGAAACGTTCTACTTGTGACGTAGGGATCGTGAATTTCTCTTCACGAATTTCGCGGACTTCTTAGCAATTAGAACTACATACAATAACAACTCCTTGCCAACCAAAATGAAACACAATCAGGGAAATTACGAATAGATAAAAATAAGAAGTTTCGTGAATTGAATTAGAAATAGTGATATGTAATCGAAATAGAATTGAAAAGGAAAGAGAAGAGAAGGATGACAGAGTATAAAGAGAAGCTAGTAAATATTTGCACATTGAATTGAAGCATCTTAAGAAATCGTTTGCACCGAAATTAGTTAAAAGCGACACCTAGCTATAGTCATAAGAGTTGAACATGTTATAATTAAGAAATGAATGTAAACTAGAGTTAAATAAATTAAGAATGACTTGAAAGAGAATGATTATGCATATCCTTTGATATGTAATAAAGTGTATTGTCCTTCTCTTACGTATCTTCAATTGGAGTTTTGAACATATTGACTATTTAATTAGACTTTAAAATAGCTGTAGGAAATACGTCACAAATTATCTTGCCTGTTTTTATGGCACAAGTCAAATTTTATTTCATTGGTATCTAGTGTCAAATATTTTTTGGATAGTTACACAACGTCTTTAAAAATTGTAAAAAAAAAAATATGGTTCACAGTTCGCTAAACACATGCCCTTAAATGGCGATAAGAGATGAACGACTTGAAACAACAGGAAAGAAGAGACAAAGGATATCTTGACACCTCAATGAGATGATCCATCTCAATAAGCCAATCTTTTCTTTTCAATCACTGCCGAAGTCCACGTCACATATTTCAAGGACTCTCCCATTTTCCGCATTCCCATTGCTTGTTCTCCCTCAGAGCAAAGAAGATTCATAACAAGTTCACGAACTAAAAGCCAATCGATGTTTTCTCTAATGAGATCGACTACAATAATATTTGTGGAGATTTCTTTTTTTTTTTTTTTTTTCCTACCTTCAGAAAGAGATTTATTTGTTGTGCAGTCGCAATCGGCTTGTCATTTATTCACAGAGATTGTTCGGGAAAGAATGAGGTTTTAAAAGTCAAACTAACAGCATACAGCTCTAAAAATAAACAAAGTTCGTTATATGTTCTTAAAATAAATAAGGAGATAAGCATTTTCTTATAATTCAAGGCTATGCATTTGCCAAAAGTTGGGCAACTATTTAGTGTGGGTGTTTACATGGTTTTCATTAAATTAAATAAATATACTCCCCTATCAAAATTAATATGTAAAATTTTGGCAGTTAAAAATGTTATTCAATAATTAAAATTAAGTTTTAGTAAGAAATGCAGAAATAAGCAAACACAGGGGCAATGCCGTCCACAAGCACAAGGTGATTGTGATGTGGTTGTTCATTAACACACTACTGAGAAGCAACATGAAGACAACAGGTGACGAACTTCGTAATGTGGAATCTCACTCAAGTGGCGAGGACGACCTCTGAGTAGGAACTTCCTTCTGAAAACTTCCCTGCCACTCAAATGGGAGGACTAGGGACATCGATCAGATTTAACGTGCACTAGCACCGCTACACGGCGAGTTTTCAGTACTTGAATCCCCGATTCGATGAAAACAACGCAGGCCACGAGACCGCGTTTATGACCACTTAACTACCGCGGACCCCAAAACTCTTCCTTTATAGAGATTTGATCTGGAACAAAAACTTATATAGCTCCACTCGTTATTTTTTAACAAATTTCAAAAATTTCAGTTGCTAAAAAATCATCTACATGAGCAGAATATAGTTGTATCTGCTAGATCGGAAAGGGAAGTGTCTTCCTCGTTACTTGCTTGGGTGTCTTCCTCGTTACTTGAACGATATTCCAAATTATGAAGGCCGCCGCTAATAGTCCTTGTGCTGCTTCCAAGTGCCATCATCATCATCATTTGCTAGAAAGCATGGAAAATAGTGAAAGGGGAAGAAGAGACGTAGATAAAATATCGCCACAAATAAATTTAGAATATTTCTTTTCCGCCTGGAGTAGGCTTGCGGTTCCTGTCAGATATATGTAAAACATTTTAGAAAACTGGAATTATACGATTACCGGTATAAATTTGTATAATGAACTGACAAACATACTTTCTTATTTATAAGTAACATTTTAAGTTGCTGTCGTATAATACATCATTCGATTCCAATATATTTATATAAAGTTGAGTTATATATAAAACGAAATTATGACCAAAAAAAGTAAGGTTTTTTCAATTAACACTTCTTGTAATTATTATTAGGAATAAGTTTATGTATATATATATATATATATATATATATATATAACACATCGATCAATAACTCCCGAGACTAACCCAGAGATGGCGCTCGTAGTAAACCAGTAACCAGGT
>BMAW01087326.1:82327-256280 GCA_019974015.1 Nephila pilipes
ACCAAAGTAGCAGATAAGTAGCTAAATATTTATTGCTGAAATGTAATGGGATATGTAGATCCAAACAGATTGAAAACGAACGAACTGGAACGAATGATTCGATATGCAAATGAACATCGAGGAATCGCCATACATTTACGTGTCAGCGCGTTTCCTCATCTTTACTTATGAATTTCCTTCGCCATTTCTCAGCGAGAGAGCCGTGTCCGACATCACATACATCAACAAAGCTACCGACATCCATCACACACTCTCATCTCCAATCGAACGCATGTCCTCCCTCGAAAAAAGGGCAGGACCACACCTCCAAGTCGGTAGTAAGGGTGCCTAGACCGAAATGAAGAACGACTTTACGGATTCAACGACCGGTCTTTATGATTTGTGTCATAAATCTGCCTTCAGCGCTCTTATTTTAAATGGTATTTAATGTTTCTTAATTTGACGTAATTGTTCTCTGTTTGCTAGGCACTATAAATCTGAGAACTGGATTAAAAAGAAGTTGGAGTCCATATTTTTTTTCTCTTTTTCCATTGTTGAAAAGCGTTCCGTTCGAAATCGGGGTGTGGTTCTTTTCTGGGAGGGATCAGCAGATTTCGATAAGGAAATGAATTGTGTGTGTAATAGATGTGTGGACGTCTGCGCTGTAAATTCAATTAGCGCAGGGAGAGGTTTCGTTTTCATTCTCTGGTGTTTTCTTTCATCCGCACACTTGATTAGTTTTGTTAAGAGATATTGTTAAATTGGTTAACTCAGTTGACTAAAAATTTTATATTTCATGTTTTGTGGAACAGTGAACGCATCTTTCGCATAATGAATCTATTTTTCGACGAATTTGAATTGTTAGGATATTTTTGTTTATTACATTAGCTTTAAAAAAACGTTTGAAATACCGTATCAGCCTGAATATAAAGCGATACTTTTTAACTAATCATTTCCAGTCAAAATACTGACTCGCGCTCAGTTCGAGGTCTTGGTAATGGGATGCAATATTACCTGATTTATTTTTATGTTACTTAATTTTACTGTCGCATGAAAATTTCACCTGCGTTATTAATTATTTTAAATGATTCCTTACCTGGCTAAACTATATTTTCTTTGAATTCCTTTGCGTAAAACGAATGGGTCGCATTAAATTCAACATTTTTTTCAGACTATGTTTATTAAAAACTTTGGTATCGTGTAACATTCCGTCTAATACGGTAATAAAAACAGAAAACTTGCTTAAAAATAATATTTTAATGTAAATTAATAACTGGGTATTTACAACAAATACCTAGTAATTTTGAAGCATAAATGCGGTTTGGAAGCTATTATCTCCTTTTAAACTACCAGCCAGAATATGGTTTTAATTTTTTAACTTTTTGATTTCATCGAAAGAAGATTCCGCCTCGCAAGTCAACTAGAAAATTACACAAATATAATCACAATATGTAATTTATAGTTTTATCAAAAGAATTCCTGGTATTGTGTTGCCTGTTGTAAAACATGTGTTCACTGGAGATGAAATTTCTCTTATTGAGACTGGCAGCAAATTCGACATTAGCGGTTTTGCCGCCGTAGGCAAACTCAACTTCAAAAAACTTTCCGTTAAAAAAATAACATTATAAAAGAACCATATTAACCAAAAAAATCACATATAATTGAATCAAACAGTAATACTTATATAGATTTACGGAAAGGTTTTGTTCATTTATAAACAAAATTCACACTATTTTACAATTTTAAATCATTGAATGAATTTAAAATGTTAAGTGTGTAACAGATAATACTCAATATTACCTTTAAAACTCTCTTTCCACATCCACTTACTTGTAACTAACCGTATCACAATCAACAACCGGATGTCGTTGCATAAATAAAGAGCACTGTTTTAAATCTCTCTTTCATATATAGATGGAAAAAGCTTCTTGAATCTTGTCTGCGGTTCCAGTTCATCTCACAATTTACACATAGAAATATACAGAAGCATGTCTATTCATGAAACATATGAATAATCTTGTTAAATTTGGTATGCGGTGCATCTCAAAATATAGGAATGCCCAGCAGCCTATCCATTCCATTCCTCGAATCGTGGTTTCGAGACTTGATGCCACTAAAAACCGCCATGTGACAAAGCTGATGTACATTAAACTTGACAAAAGTCCCAAGTCCTCTCGACGGTGTGGTGTAGATGTCTGGAGAAGAAGGTGCTTGCTTCAGCGTCGTCTTCATCACTTGATCGAAGCTCAAAACTACGAAGTCAATCTCGTTTTTTTTCTCAGTGGAACTTCAACAAGCAATCACAATCACTCAGATCAGCAAGCACTAATATCAAATTCTATGTTTTGCTGAAGAAATGATCATCTGAGATTCTTGCGAGACTGAAAAAAGCATACAGAAACGATACAATTAAAAAAAAAAAAAACCCAGCTGTATACGATAGGTACAAGTGTTTTCTTCAAGGTCAATCAAGCGTTGAAGGTGATTTTCGAATAGGGCTCCCTCTTCTACCGCAGACCACCTGATTCCCCACCCGTTTGTTCTTCAAGGGCAAAAGTGCCAAAAAAAAAAAAAGAACTTTTTTTTGGCAGTTTGGTATCCTTAGACGGCAATGATACGAAAACGACCTAAAAATGAGCAGGTAATGATTGATTTTTTTTTCACAACAATTCAGGGGCATATCGCTCCTTGATTGTAAAATGTACTCCATTGGACACAATGTTAAAAACCTTCCTTTTCTTCCGACAAGAACCAGTGTTTTCTTACCTGTTTTTACTGATAAAAATGAAATTGAAAGGACACCTTGTCCCTTGGGAAGGTTTTGCTAATTTAGATGAAAACGATCGAAAATGCGACGAAACAGCTGAATAAAGTTTTCAAAAATGGTTTGAACACTGGAAAAAGTGTACCATCGCGAGGGAATAGTACTCTGAAGGGAAAAAAAAGGAAAAATATCTTAAATAAATGTAATAAATTGTCTAACTAATTGTCATTACATAAAAACTCCAACTAATTCTGATTCCGAAAACTTTTCGATCCTATAGTATGAGATAAAAAGAAACCACTTCCTAATTATCTCTTGTATTAGTGGCACGATACAGCTTAAGACTTCTTAAGGTTGCCTTAGCGTCATGTCAAAGAATAGGACTCGAAATTGGAACACTTTTTCCGATTACCCAGCGTTCAAACATTAATTTTATATTTGGACTTCGCTATCACCAAGGGAACAGCATGTTTTATAATATAACTCATTTGTACCTAAATTACTCCATTTTTTCTGGTGTAAAATAGGTTCCATGTTTCGTCTACTATATTATAATGCCAAATGGCATTTCAACTTTATGTATCCACTTGAAAAATGATGTATTTTTGGAATGTACCTAAATTTTTAAGAATACTGAATCATAAATGGATGTATGTGTTGCAGAGTCATGAACTTATATGAAAATTTGAACAATTTTCTGTTCGCAAATGTGTTCGAATTTTCGACCAAGTTTTGTGACATTAGACGAAGTCTTAAGAAGAAACATGAATTCAATATTAGCAATTTTTCCAAATTATTCATTATAATAAATAAAAATGATGGAACGCTTTCTTGAATACAAGTTTGTGCATACTGTGATATCCTGATTAGAGTTTTGTGATTGATAATAACGAAACTTCCATAACCATCAAGTCAAGGTAACCAAATAGTCATGGTCGTGAACTTATGGGACGCATAGTTTCAGTCGAGTCATGAGATCAAGTCACGATGCCCCTAAAGACCTATCGTGAAGCGGGGCTGTTGCATGTTAAATCTGACGAGGTTCCAAATCCTCATCTCAATTTGCTTAAGAAATTTTCTTTTTTAATTTATCTGCTTAAAATTAATTACTGTTATTACTATTCAGTAATTTCTTCCGTGTTTTTCAGTTTTCTTAATTATTAATGAAGAAGTGATATTTTTTGCATAATTTACAGGCTAGCTCTCGAACAAAATGTTGCAAAATTAGTTTGTTTCATCGCGTTTGTAAATTAATTTGCCGATCTTTGGGCAATTTTCTTAAACTAGCGCCCCAACTAATCAGTTTTGAATTATTATTTTTTTTAATTTAATCGTTTTTCGTCCAGAAATCTATCGATCCCAATGAATCGTTTTTCATAATGAATGGAATGAGCATTTCACCCTCCTTCGCTCTTGCTTAAGATTTCCACTCCTCTAATCGCAGTTGCTATTTTTGTGTTTGTGATTATTGGTTATTCTTCATAGATTCTTTTGGATATCATTATATTTATTCCTTATTAAAGTATTTTTCATTAAAAATATTTTATGTTTGGTACCAAGATTAAGAATTTTAATTCATCTGGGTGAAGATATTAAATGTAACGTTTATTATTATTGAATCTAATTTCTGTAAAGCTTAATGTAGTAAAAAGATAATACATGCGTACGAGTAGAGAAAGTCGCTTAGTTTATATTTTAAGTTTAAATATATAAACGCATTGTATAGTAAAAATAATAAAGTCAATTTTTTTATATAAGTCAATTTCCTTTAATTTGAAGAAGAACTTGATTTTATAATTTACTAAGAAGAAACTCAAATTTCCTTTTGTATATCAAGAGCTTTGAAAGATTTTTCTAAAAAGGAATAATTTATTTACATTTCAAAATATTAATTAATCATAATACTACGGAAATGGAAAGGTGAACACATTTTGTAATCCAGAGCAACGTATTAAAGCTGTTCATTCTCGAAATTTGCAAAGGAGTTGCTGTTCTTGAAAGAATTTTATAAAAAATACAACAAAAACAATCTTCATTTGGATAGTTTGTTTTATTTACTAGAAAAAATTAGTTTTAGGCGCGGATCTGAAGACAATGCTCAGGAAACACTTAACGATTATATTCCTAGAATGCGGTTTACGATGAAAAAAAAAATGAAGTTCTCCATGAAAATATTTTTCCCTAAAAAGTGAAGTAAAAAGTTTGATTGAAATAATTATGAAATTCAATTAAATTGTTCTGTACATAAAGAATTTAAATTTGGATAAAGAACAAAAAGCTAAGAAAAATAAATAAATCTTTCAAAATCCAATATGTAAATATTTCTTTCACAAATAACGTTTTTCTACTTCTCTAATTTCTGTAACATTTAAATCAAAACTCTACATTCCAACTGATCTTTTCTACATTCCTCACCAAAATCCCTTCTAAATAAAAGAGAAAAAGTAAACAGTCTGCACTTTCCTTCAGAATGCTATTTTTAATTTTTGAGGAAGTTTTTGTTCCTGTCTTTGTTCTATGTCGTTCAGTGCGGCAATTAACAGCAGCAGTTTTAGCTTGCAAGATCCATCTCCTGAGCTTTCTTCCTCTATTAGTGATTACAGATAATCTCATCTATTTAGATTTAAAACTTTAAAATATTTTTTTCTTTTATTCAAGTATAAAAAATATTAAAACTATATATATATATGTTTACAAAAAATATATTTAACTTGCTATCTGCCTGAGCAACACTTTTCAGTGCTAACCGTCAAAGTACACTTTTAAAAATGTGTATGTAATTATGATATTTATTTTTAAAGCCCTTAGCTTTTTATTTAAACCCTTAGCTTTCCCCTTAGCTTTTTATTTAAACTTTCTAATTTTTTTAATGCCCGTGCTCAAACCCAATTTAATTTGCTTGCGTAAATTTTTCGTTACGAGTGTGAAATTCCGCCGATCTTAAAGTTACAGAATTATCTGTCAACCAGTGAAAGTTGGCGTAGTTCCAAACAGAGTCACGCCAATAATTTTGTACCAAATGTTATTTATTTATTTATATTTTTTTAGCTATCGGTCAAATAGCTATTTCACCGATATGATGCGAGTAAGCGTGAGTAATTATTTATTAACGTCGCACGGAGAAGCAACATGAGGACTATTGATGACGGACCTTGTAATTTTGAGCCTCGATCAAGTAATGAGGGCGACACTTGACAAGGCACCCTAATTTAACTCTCTGCGATTTTTTTTTTTTCTAGTTGAAATATAAGTTTTCTTTTCCTCCACCACCAGCGAACATTGACGAATTGAAAATGCAAATAACTGAAATCATTTAAACTAAGATCTAACATACATATTACCGACTGGATATATTTTGTATGTTCTGGTGGTGGTCACAATAGAATATGCATAATTATATAAAGTGTTATTTTTAATTTAATTTGCCCCAAAAGACTAGCTTCTTTAGTTTTACAATATTGTTCTTTAAAGTTCGGATATTCTTTTGTTAACACCCTATATTGTGTAGTGTATTTTCAACAAATTCAAAAACACGCTAATGTTTAAGGAATAAAATATCAATAAATAGATAAACGAGTCCCAAAATCAAATCTCCTGTAAAATCTTTATTAGCACAAACAGTACAAAACAACAAAAGCTATACTTTTATATGAACGTAAATAATGAATGAATTTTATGAAGAACATTCGATATTAATCCAAATAAACTACAAACAACTAATCATCAGAAATAATAGAAAGAAAATACCTTCCACCTAAGTTATAATAATATGAAATGTAACGAAATATATATATCACTCTACGTAAGTAAGCAATCACATAAAAGAAACAGTGTTGAAAATATGTGTATATGATAGTTTATACAATGGAATTGCTGAAAAAAAAATATTTCTTATAAAATAATTCAGAGAATGGAATACATGAAGTGCTCAAAATGTGATGAAATTTAAAATTTGTATAAATGGTATTTGTGACTAGAAATTTCTAAAATATGAAATGGAAAGCAGAGATGATCTCACATGATTTATGCGGCTATACAACAAAAGGCTTTAAGTCTGTACATCAGGAAAATCACAAGGAAATTCAACCAATGATATGACGCATTTCTGTTTGATTTTTACACTAATTTTATGTAAAACATGTGACACACAAATCGAAACTGATGAGCTACTTTCTACTTTTGATACCGAGTCAAGCAATTCCAATCAAATAAGATGAAAATTTTCGAATACCAATCTACAAGTACTATTGGAATATACAGCATTTAAAAAAATAAATCCAAGTGAGGAGTAAAACATAACAGCTAAATATATTACAAAGGAGATAAGTTTTATATTTGTGATAAAAGTTTTAAATATGTGCCGAATGATGCCAACATTTAAAAAAAAAAAAAAAAACAATTAAAATTAAGATTCAGCAAATTTCATCTAATACTTATTTCACGTACACATTTGTTCGTAATTTTTAATTTAAAATGGAACATTATGTTTCAAAATGTATTAATGAGTTCTTTTTCCAAAAATGATACAATCTTCGTTTAGTTAAAAGTAATAAAATAGAAGCAATAGGTACAAGCCATATTTCACTTACCTGCACAATAAAAATATTCATTTTTATGTATACGTAAATAAAATCGTATAAAATAACAATTGGATACAATAAATATTCAAGCCACGGAAAAATAGGAAACAAATGCAAAATAATCTACAGAAGAACATGTAATTAGAAAAATAACAAAACCAAATTTTAGAAAATAAAACTTTTGCGCATCTCTTCAGTTTAAGACAAAGTTTTTAAAATAAAAATTTTCAAAAATTTCATAATTTATAATTTAGCTAGTTACCAATTAAAAATATTTCAAGAAGTATTATTTTATTGTTATTTCTAAAATGTACAAGTTTTTCAATGTGGAAATAGCAAATGATTTTCAATTTTGTCAGAGAATTAACAGTTTGGGTAATTACAAATACAGATAGAATAAATAATGAGAGTATATATTTCTTCGAAATTTTCCCATATTTTCGTTGAATTATCCAGATTTGCTTTTGCAATAATTACTTTAATAATTAGGCACAGCACACGTAATATAAGGGAAAACATCTTATGAACAATTTAAAACTAGAAGCTAATATTAACAGAGAAAAGTAAAGCAGCAAAAATCCCGTATTTTCCTTTAAATATCTGTAGCAAGTGTCCCTTTTCATATTGAGTTCAAAATTATTTCTAAAATTTTATTGAAAAATTATTTTTATTATTATTATTTCACACTTTTTAGGAAAGTGAAAAATTTGAGAAATTTTTGATATTTCGAGAAAAGTTATTTAATTAACATATTATTGTTACATAACATAAAATTTAAACTAATGCTTTTTTAAAATGTTTTTTTTTTTTTTGTACAATTTGATAAATACAGAGCAAGAAACAGATGTTTCATTCAAAGTCTAGATTAACGTGATGAATTCTCTTTTATAAGTGAAGAGAACTGAGATATACTTTTTCAACCATTAAAAAGTACTATAATGAAAAGATGAAGAAATATTTAGCCAACTTTTATAATACATTAAAAAACATTTAAGAATAGCATTTTTCATTAGTCTAATAGAAGTTTACCAATACATTGAAAAAAATATTATTACAAGACAGTATACTTTTGATGTATGTAACAAAAATTTAAAAATAATTATTAATTACTTATGATTGCATCGGAAAATAAAATCATGTAAGAAAAGTTTCATTAAAAGTAGATATAATTTAGATAGAAAAATTTTCTTATTTATTAAAATATTTTGACGTTCCTTTTGATTTAATGCTAAGGCACCGTTTTCTTTACTGCAGTGTATTGAGAGCACTTTTTCTGTGGACGGTTTTTTTTTTCTTCAAGTGGAGTTAAATAACATTAAAAAACACACGTTTCTTCACTCAGCGGCTAATGAATACTCAAACGGGTGGTGGTCCCCTCAAGTATCTCAGATGAGGAGTCAATGAGAAATTGAAATTGTTGAATCTGTCGCAGCAATTTGGCTCCAAGTAGCAAGCCAAGCAGAACAACAGGACCAACGTCAATTGCACAGGCACGGCGACGCGAATAATTCGCCAAAAACGCGAAGACTTCTTGGCGGCTCTGGCGCTTTTACAGGCGCCTTCCGAATGGTGGGTGGGTGATTTCTTGCTGTGGAAGGATTCGTAAGCTTCCATCTGTTGAATCGCATCTTCGAAATGGTCATCTGGATCATCCTCGACGGAGGAGGAGTTCGGATGTTCAGCACTGCACGGAGGAAGAAGAAAACGAAAATTATTTTATTGCAATTTTTAAGTACTATATACATAGCAAATAATTTTTTTTTTTTTTAAAAAAATTCATATTCAAAATTTAATTTGAAATAACACATTTTGCATGAAACTGAAACAAATTCTAAAGATTTCGTCAATAGTATTTGTTGTTAAAAGTTTGTAATGTCGTGTTTGAGACGACTTACATGATTTGAATGGTCTGTTTGTCAGTCTTAAGTCTACAATAGCCTCCTGAAATCACAAAAATTGGGCAAAGTATCGATATTTATTTTCAGTCAAAAGCAATCTTTGGATTTTTTTTTAGCTAAGCCAAAAAGATGTTTTGATTCTAAAATTTTTTACCAAAGTTATGGCTAATTATATTAAGTTGACAGCCGGCGTCCCACCTATTATTTACATTTTAAAACGATCAACTATTAATGACAGTCGTTTTTTAATGTCTCCCCTAAGATTACTTTCGCTTACAATCAAGTGAAAACCACAAAAATACAACTTTTATTTAATTTCGCAATATTTTTATCCCCCCCCCTCCTTCTTTCTCCACTTGCAGTAGTAACGATGGTATATAGTTCACGGTTGTAAAAAGTTTTTAAAGGATTAACTTACATAATGGTGAATAAGAAATTCTAGATTTAAAATGGATATTTTAATTTAATATACATTAAATCATAAAATTTATTATGCATCATATGCATATACATAAGACATATTATAATCTACTAAAAATTAGCTAAATAAAATAGAATTGTAAGTATGTCTTTCAACAGAAATTCTTTAATCAAATTGAGAAAATATTTTAATCAACATCGCACACTATTTATTCAGAAGATTACAAGAGACAAGTCTCATAATTTCAAACCACGGTGAAGTGACCAACTCTTAAAATTACGGTTAATAATTTCCACATCATAACCATATACGAACGTGAATTCCAATTCAATTTAAAGCGAAAGAAGCTTTCACCATTCCGTGCGATGGTCTTTTGAAAAATTACATTTTGAAATTATGCTATTCACTAATCTCATCATTTTATGTCAGCACCATCATTTTATGTCAGGACAAGCTTCCGAGTTGCCTTAGCGATCTTTCTCTATTTTTCATCCTTCTATATGTTATTCCAGCCCTCTCTCCCCTTTCTTATTCTTAGGAGTGTTTAGATCGGCTTGACCAACATATTGCCCTTGCACCATTTAAAAAACCAATTCACTAAAGTTATCTCTCATAATTGGAAACTTACACTTACGCTATGAAAATACTAAATAACGTATAACCCAGCACAACAATGTTTTGCAAGCATTTGCTTTATATTTCAGATATGCAGTTATCTGATGAGAAATCCTTTTATTTACTCTTCAAAGATAACGGCTTTCCCTATGAAAGCCTGGGTAGTTATCACATATTTTATTTTTTTAATTATCACGTATTTTTTAACTGCGAAAAATTTGCATTAATAATGGTAAATAATTGCTAATACAGAAAAAAAATTCGCTAAATTTCGAAATTAAAATAGATGTTATATGGTCACCAATATTTACTTTTCAATGCGCAATGCAGAACCAAAACATAATTAAGAAATTGAATGATTACGGGGTAAAAAAAAAATACTCATCCATTTCGTAACAAGAGCTTCTCGTATTTCATTCGATTTCTTACATGCATAATCCATGTCCATACACCCAGTTTATCGTGAAGGATATGGAAAGAAAAAGGGCAGCAAATGAAGTGCGATTAAAAGCAAGCGCACCTTCCTGACATCCCGGTGGGGGCACGTGCCCCACCTCGCTTTCAATTACTGCCTCAACCCAGCCGTTAATAGCCCTGTTCGAGAATTTTCTGGGGGACCACGCGCCTCTCCATGAATCTTGCCTGGCACACAATAGACGGAAGGTATCCTCTTTTTCTTGTTTCTGACAACCGATTTCCTGCCGCCTAAGAAGAAGCCACAGGGTGTGGCGGTGAGGTTTCGCCACTTACCAATTCATGTATACACAAGATGCTATGATCAAAAACGAAACGGAATTCCAATGTCCTCTTTGTAAGTCATCAGATAAGATTCAAAGTATTTTATTTTCATCTGGCAACAAACTGTAACGATTTTATCGAAAATTAAAGAGTGAAAAGTAAGATACGTGTGCATTGTATTGTAGAATCAAGATTTCAAGTGTTAAGATCTTTTTCATGGAAAAAAATCTTAATTTTTGCAGCTTGTAGGAAGCAAATCAAAAGAGATTTTACATTAAAGATCCATTGCAACGCGTGAGTTATGAATATATATATATATTAATGAAGAATCTAAGCACACTGGGAATTAATAGTGGTAGACTAAAATGAAGTCTTACAATAGTATAAATAGAATCGAAAGAGTGACTTTAACAAATTACAATACAGATATTTACAATGAAATTGGGGGGGGGGGGGCAAATAAAGCAAAACGATCTCTTTTGAAATAGATTAATTTATTTTGAATAAGTAGCATTTCTTTAAAAGTGATATAAATAATTAATTGTGGCATATGAGCTCATTATGAAGAATCATAATTTCAAGTTTATCTTTGAAATTATAAATACGAGGTTAATAATTCATATTTAATGTGGATTGCAGTTTAATTTTTAAAATGATTAATTAAAATTCTATTTTTAAAAAATTATGCAGTAATTAATTATCTTTTTCAAAAAGTACAATATATAGTTAAATTTAACAATTCATTCCAACATTTAAATGAATACAAGGCAAAGCAGAATAATTCTCATGCATTTCTATTTACACCACGAAATTAAAAGAAGTAATTAAAAAGAAGAAATGAAAAAAAGCTATTTAAATTTTCTCAATGACATAAACCAAAACAATAACAAGTTCCATAGTACTTCAATTTCCAGAACATAACTAATTCTAAAAATTCCGATTGTTTCGTAACACAATAATAAATTGTTTCTGAGCGTCTTTTTTTTCCAGCTCATTTGAAGAGATTAGCTTTTCAAAAACCAAACTAGGGACACAGCATTCTCCTCAGCGTTTTTCAAAACGTTACATTCGATTACAAAGTAAGCATGTAACATACAATTGTACTGCGGGCAGCTTACAGTGTCTATGTGAGAGAGGAGAGATTAATAAAACATTCAGAAGTACATATCTTCCGCTATCTACAATGCCAAGCCCAAGCCAAGACACCATACATCACTTCCATTACATTTATAAAAAAAATACTAAGAGAAACGAAAGAACCTTTTTAACCGTATACATTATCACGACAAACCCTACAGCTTCTGGACCTCTGGAAATGTATGCGGGCGCGCCCATTGCTTTTTGCAGATCCCCCTTATCAATGGCAAAACAAAACTCTGAAGAAGACTTAGTAAAAAAAAAAAAGATTGCCACGGTCCAAACGGGTATTAACAGCATGATACCTTAATGGTCCATCTTATACTCTGCCCTCGCTTGTCGTTCCGCGAGCATTTGATGGATATATACATACATAAACATTGGCTGCAAACATATCCAGAATGCCCCTTTAGAAGGGGGAAAAGACGGATCCTTTAATAAATTTTACCTCCGTCGATGCCCAACCCACGTAGGGGTTCATTAATTTTTAGAGGGTTTTTTGAATATGTGGATGCTTGGATAAAGAGTTGCAAAAAAAAGAAAAAATATATCAGAGGCTAGAAGGTACCTTTTGTTTCCAGCTAATTGGTACTTTTCAGGTTATTATCGTATCGATCATTTTGCTGAATTTTTCTAAATTTTTGTAAATATAACGGGAATGAAAAATAACAAAGTTTGTACCTGGATCCAAGACAATTCAAGATCTTACAAGATGCATATTAGAAATTATAATTTTTTATCGAAAATCTACTGTATTTTAATGACGGTAACTGCACATAAGCGCCATCACGAATTTCAGACTGCGAGACTTAACACATTTGCTTCGGGAAACGAGAATTCTCGTTTTACGAGAAGTGTGTGATTTCCTAATGAATCCTTATATAAGGGCTTATATATTTCCATTGTATATGAGTGTTTTTCAGCCAATTAGTTGCAAAGCAATGATCAATTCATTTGCTAAATTTGCATTTTGTTTCTTACTGTAATGGATACATATGATGAATTTGAAAAATGAATAAAATTAATAAATTATCAGACTAGCAATATTGTACAATAAAAAAAAAAGTACAAACTAATTTTATATGAAATAGAAGGAACCTGAATCACAGGATGATGAAATTATTGAGAATGAATCGAAAATTTATATTAATGATGTGTGAGAATATTGACATACCACCACATACGGTTAGAATCATTGAAGGAAATCCATGTATGGTGGTAATTCAAGAATTTCATGAAAATATCATTCATACAGCAGTTATTTTTTAATGATGACTTGTTGTAAAAAAAATGTTCCATGAAAAAATATATATATCACAATAAACGAATAATTAAGAATAAAGTTACCAAAAATGTATTAAAGCGGATTGATGTTACCACAACAAAAATGAAGCAATTTCTTGGACTTTAAACCGCATTAATTTTAATGTAATGTTAACGAACCGTTACATGAAGAAAACTGTTTCACTGACTATTGTACCAAAAACAACACTAACACTACCTCTGTACAATTCCTGAAAATTTCAATAAAATATATTAATTATTAAAAATAGTTATCGCAATTTTAATCCACATTAGTCGAAATATCTTTATATCATTAAAATACCCCGATGTATATAAAAGTTTTTAAAATACTCCGATGTATATGAAAGTTTTAAGACTGGGTTACAAAGCTTCCCGAATATGTGCCTACGTAATTTGAGACATACCACCTAAAAATTTTGAGAATACTGTGCGATTTCTTATTAGATTTCAAGAAATTAATTAATTCTAAAAAATTATTTTGATGAATGGAAATAAGACTCATTCAATAATTTTTTTGGTGTGTGCTACATTACCATAGCTAACTTTCTCTTCATAAGAATTTTTTAACATCCACACAATCATTTTTTACTTTCCTTTCAAACATTCGGTGAGTAATGCGTACATGATGTCCACGTAAAAGAAACATCAACTATTTTCTTCTTGACCGTATCGTGTAATCCGATTTTAATTTGCAGCCACGCTATGCTTAAGAGCTAACGAAGCAACCAGTAAAAGGTAATGTCTATAAAACGAGACATCCGCACACAAAGTACCTCATCACAAAAAAATATGTACCAAGAGACCTGGTCAGGTATGATGCTTCTTTAAGTACTCAATGAGGCTATTAAGAAGTGACCATAAGTGGGGAGAAAACTAGACGGAACAAATTTATGGTCCGAAAAATTACAACGATTAAGAAAAATTATAGACATCCAGCGCAAAAAGTGTGAAAGCTTAACAATCACACTCTATTAGTTAGGAAACAAGCCTTATCTAATACAGTCACGGGACATTTACATGAAATAAGGTATGACTGTTTCCAGCATTAATCAGATTAGTTTTTTTTCAAAGAAATATCCGTTTTGCGTTAATTAAAATTCAGTCACGAAGAGAAAAAAATCCTAGACTTAAATTCAAATCCAATCATTTTTATAGAAACAATGTGTGGCGACTATAATTTCTAAGAATAGACTAAAATAGTATAGACTAGCGTAGAGACGAAAAGTAAAAGATAACAACTTTATTCATTTGATACCTTAACATAAATGTAAAAGTTATACACAAATTTAATTATGCGCATAGTAAAAGCGTTATATGTAAATGTTGAGACTGTCTACACTTAATATTAAAAAAACGATACCATTACTAAAAATTCTTAATTTCTTCAGACAGAAAAAAGAAGAACCCAATATTAATATAAAAAATGGTTGACAAGATGACCCTGGAGCACCTGAGCCTTTCGGCCCTTAATCTCCATATCAGGGAGCTCATTTAGGACATGACAACGGCTTTTAAAGCTCAGAACTGCGATTTAAATATTGTTAGTAGTGGGTTTAAAATATTTTAGGTTTAGAGTTTATTGTCATAAGAGAAAGAAAAAAAATTTAAATTTCACAATGTGTGAAAAAGAAAATCGGAAAGAATACATGATAAAATTTGAGTTCTTCGTTATAACTTTAGAGAGATGAAGAGCAGGGGTGGGGGTGGCATTTCAACCGACCAATGGGGTAGCTGCCTTTCATGGGTGTTGATTTGGTCGAAAATTAATTTGGTTTTTGCACAAATGCCTATTTATCAGATCGCGTCTTTATAACTCAGAAATATTCTATAAAGCGTCTTCAATAACGCTCTGTTCATATTTGAGTGATCAATCCAAAATATATATAATGAAATGCACGTAAAAGTTTTCGAAGCTCCAAATTCTTCTGTTTGTTGGTGTTGAAATTTGGTGAGGGAGGTGCTAACTCAGGGGTCGTCATCGTCATTTTATCGAGGCTCAAAACTACGTGGTCCGTCGACAATAATCGTCGAGTTGCTTCTAAAAGCGACGTTAATAAACAATCAATCGATCAACCAAAATATATAAAAATTCAATTAATATTTAGTTGAGTAAATGGTATTTTCTTATTTATTTTAAAACTTAAACACCTTTCCGATCTTACACATGATCTCACAATAAAAATTAACAACAAAAAGGAAGAAAGATCCAATACCCTAGTAGCAGAACACATAACAAGAGACACTACAAATCGAGTTTATAGAGTGTATCACAACAAAAATTAAGGTTCTCTCATCTCAACAGAACCATCATTAGTTTTTCGTAAGTAGATTTGTAACTTCTCAAAAAAGGCCTCTCTCAAAACAGCACCTTACATTAGAATAAAGATAGTAGTCAAGCAAGGGGAAGATAATCGTACCCCTCTGGAAAAATCCCTGCCATTTAGCGCAATTGCACCCCACAATTGATGGATTGATGTCTCCTCCAGCACAGAAAGTTAACAAAAAAAAAAAAAAAAAAAAAAAAAAAACTATTCAAAGCGAAAATAAGGAATGACACACAGTGGAAAGATCAAGTGCGGAGAAGAGTTTTGGGGCAAAGACAAGATGGAAGATCACAATTGAAAAAGTTCACACGAAAGGTGACTTAAATTGATAATCGTGATTCCTAGAGCAAGTTGTTTACACCTATTAAATAGAGGATTCAGGATATGATAGCGTATACATATGTCATCCGTTTTTTTTTTTTTTTTTTTTTTTTTTTTTGTTAAGGAAACAATTGCACCGACTTTCAATTATCAAAGAAAATATGTTTAACTTTTCTTATTATGTCTTGAATAAATTATTTAAATTGTATACACATTCCTACAGCGTGATCTTAACATCGATTACGATCATAATTTTATAATTTACACACACGCACAGTAGTTAGGAAAAATGTAAACAATAATTATCACATAGATCGTATTTCAAAGGATTAATTTGAACATTGCTTCTTTTGCAGTTATAATGATCGTCAAAAATAAGTATTGTATTTTTCTTTTTAACGTAGTAAAATGCCATGGCTATTTTACAAACTACGCAACAACTTTAAATTGCGAATATTTTACTTTACATAATGGAATGTTGCATTTGATAAAGGTATAGTTGAGGGTTATATATATATATATATATATATATATATAACCCTCAACTATATATATATATTTCAAAAAATAAAGGAATGAATAGTTCTAATGATGAATTCCATATTAAATAAATGAGAAGCATTATTGGTGAATGTAATTTAATCATTTTTATAAGTGTAAAAGTCAAAAATAACTTCGCTGGCAGCACAGTCTTCATTTCATACAATTCAAATACGATTTTAATAGATTACCGAGAAATATTTTAGGATAAAAATTATTTAAATTAATGACATTCAATCAAAAAAAGTATCAAAGTTTTGTTAGTAATTATCAGAGTTTTTGTTAATAATTATTTAATTTCTAACGCTAAGTTAATATTTCATGTTAATATAGGTTAGTTTTAAAATAAAATTGAAATTTGTATGACTCAACATTTCTATAGGCCTCATAAAAGTGGGGCCGTGGTAGCCTGGTGATCAAGGGCACGAACTCGTGCCTAGCGTTGTTTCCGTAGAGTCATATGTTTGAGTTCTGATACCACTAAAGACCACCACATAGTAGCTCTGATGCACTTTAAATCTCTCGAGGCGAAATTCTCCTTTGGGATGGTATAGAAATTTGGAGAAGGAGGTGCCAACACTCGCATGTTGAGCCTCGTCACTTGACTGAGGTTCAAAATTACGACATTCATCGTCAATAGCCCTCATGCTGCTTCTCTACACAACGTTAATAAACAATTAAAAAATTCTCTAGCAACTGACCATGTCTCAAGTAAATTAATCAATGATTTTTACGGGATTCAAACAGAGGCATAGGAAGAAAAATATCTCAATGTCTTTAAATGATTGAAAGTAGTGCTTCTCTTTCTTTTTCCTCTCATTTTTGTAACTTTTATACTACAGCACATTTTATATCATTATTAATTTTAATCCAGATTTATTCACGTCGTGCACTCTATTTAAATATTCCGTATAAAATCCTATTTATTATGCGCGCTCTTTTTACTTTTAACCGATAATCATTCCATTTAAATCTGCCTACGCAGCGAGACAACTTTCACCATGTTTTTGTCAACCTTTTCTTTAAGACCCAGCGTTCAACGAAAACATGCACGGTGGGCTTTGTTCACGGCATGCTATTCCCAGGTGTGAAATTATAAATTTAACGATAATGTCCAGAGCAAAAATAAAGCACCGTATCTGGAAGGGAAAAAGAACCAGCGATTTATTTGAAGCTAGAGTTGCAGCGACGGCCGATCATCATAAATCACGGCGCAAACGTTCCTTCACTGTTATTAGAATGGGAGCTCATTTCCATAACCTACCAAATGTAGGTGTGTCCAGCTCTCATGCGATCACAAGAGACATGTCCTTGGAAAAGAAAACTTTAATAGGGATGAAGGGAAAGAAAGGAGAAAAAAAAAATGAGAATATTTTGTCTACTAGTGAAAAAGATTAATTTTTTTCATCCATCTCCCCTCTTCCCCCCCCCAACCGTCCGATTTTGCTCATTTTAACCCTCCCCTGCGAGGTTACGCCGAATGAGCATAAATTAAGTAGTAAATAAGTAGTTAAGAAGCTCGAATCTTCCCCTTCCAACGAATAATAAAGGCTGAAGGACACACATAATGAAGATCTATAGCTGCCTTTAGCTGCACCAGGGAATTAGGTCACGCAGGTTTATATTTTTTCATGCTTTGTTACAAAAGAAAATCTAATAACTTACATAGTAATAAACAATAATGGGGATCTGATGGGGTTGAGATAAAAAGATGGTTTAAAAATGAGGTATTTTTTTAAACCTACTATTAATAGTTTCTCTATTTCATGTAATATTTAAAAAGAAAAGCTAATTATTAAGCTATGATTTAGAAAAAATCTAATGATTATTATTTAATGCGTTTCATTTGTGTATAATTGTCTTTTCTATTACAGTAATAACTGATTCATTTCTTATTTACATGAAAAAATATGCATAAAATCGAAGATTAATTTTGAAAATTGTTTCTTAATAGTACATTTTGATAAAACCAGCTAAAAGTAAAACGTTTTGAAAAGAAAGACACCTCTTAATTTAAATTCACAATTTTTGTAATCTATATTGTATTTCAGCCTTCTTCTGGGAAGGTTTTTTTCGGATTTAAAATTTTCAAAGGCAAATTACGAATGTTTAAGGGAAATTTCTCCGTTACTTCATCACTTTTCAAAAATCATATATATATATATATATATATATATATATATATATATATATATATATATATATATATATATGATTTTTTTATTGATATTTTGATACAATATTTTGGTGTTTCGATAGAATACTTTACCTTCTACCTATCAAATATTCTGTATATATACTAATTATGAAATATACAGTTAGACAATTTTGTTTCTTTCTCAATGAAAAACAAATTGAAGCAAAAGTGCAAATAATGATCTGTTTTGCAACCAGTCTGTAATTAATTCAAACACAAGTACTTCATCTTTCTTACGAAAAGTTTTTATTTACTCAAAAACGAATTATTGCCGCTGCATTCAGAATTTGCATTCAATCGCAAACAAACCTATCTATTTCCCTTTTTTTCTATATTTTCTTCATAGATTCGAAAGAAAAAAAAAAAAAGGAAAGAGTACCCTCGGGGAAGGCATAAAACTAATAGTTACCAATAAATGACGACACGATATCACGCCAATAATTCATTTCGCTACACATCCGAGTCCAAAAATCAGACTCTTAGATGACGTATAGCGAATAATTATTGGTCGTACAGAACTTATCGAATATCGGCATAAGAAAGAGAAAGAAGAAGAAGAAGAGGGGAAAAAAACCACCCCACCAGATGACCCGTGGCCCACATATTCTAGAATAACCGATGCATAGTTTTTATATCAAGCACCTTAATTATTATTGAAGGAAATTTGAAGCGCTTTTCTCCTGATCGGGGAATAATGGCTGTGGTTCAAGGGGGCCCAACGATAGGGTTTGAACCCTGCAAGCGACCTTATCAAGGTCACTGTCTAGGGCCCTACTTTCGCCCTCTCTCTTTTTCACTCGGTCGGTCCACTAAATGAGAATTTTGTGTAATGAGATATAAGTGGACAAGTCCGTCGAAGATATCAGTAATTTATCTAATGCAAGGATTTCTGTTTTGGAAAATAATTAAGCGTTGAGCTTTCCTATACGGGGATTAGGTAATCTATTTCGAAACATGAGTTTGAAAAAAGGAGCAATAGTATATTTGCGTTCTGTTTAAAAGCTCATTCGGGGGGAAAAATCAATCGGTATTTTTCTTGGATTAGCAAGTTGTAAAATAACCGTTATTATAGGGTCGAATAAGAAGGTCATTTCTCAACTATTTTCTCGTTCCAACGAAGGAAAAAAAATCGAATGTTTTTATAAATAAAATTTAATCGAAATATTAAATTTTTAAAATAAACGAATCACTAATCAATCATTTATATCATTCATAAAATATACAGTTGATGGTAATTAAAACACAAAGAATTCGTGCTTTAGTTTACAATTGAAATATATTCCTCGTGTATAATTTTATATCAATTTCATAAAACATAGCAATTGGTCAGTAAAAGATATGTTGCACACTAATATCACAAGCAGTAATTTTAGTAAATATCAATAATTTATCTTTTTCTTAAAAACAAACTGTTCTGCCCAAAGAGATATTTTAAGTAAGGAAATAAAAGTCTAAAACACTCGTATCTTTACAATTATGAAACCTACAATCAACTATTGCGATGTTCATAAGAAATAAGATATTTCGTTTTAATAAATAATACTTGGCATTTTATATATGTTGTAAGCAAATTTTAACACTAAGCAGCTAGAGATATTTCAAACACTTTGATTAAAAGTCTCAAGTTAAATAAAAGAATGCAACTTTTCAACCTTTTTTTTTTAGAAAACTGATATAACAAATAAAATTACAAATTTCGAATTTCCATATTAGTGCAGTCCTCATGAAAAAACAAAGGTTTTGCAATTCCTGATTTAGTTCTAGTTCCATGAAATGGAAGTATACACGATTACAAATTTCCGAATCTACTAATTTTTATAAATGTAAAAATTATTTTTAAAGGTTAAATCATATATGAAGGGAGAAAAAAAATAAAATCAATTTCCATATTAGCAATATTCCTCATAAAACGACAAAGTGTTTGCAATTCCTGATTTAGATTCAATTCAATGAAATTGAAGCAATAACCAAATAAACTTTCCAAATATTGAAAAAATTCTGATGACTCCAACTATAGATTGACATCAGAAATATGTGAATTCCTCAAAGAGTATTAAATTTTTAAAAAATACTTAGAAAAACGTGTATTTTAATTTTAATATAAATTTAAAAAAGACGGGAAAAATTCTCTTAATTTAATTCCGTTAAATCAAGATGATGATAAAAGTTATATAAAAATGCCAAGATAACTGATAATTTATATTACTTAAAATGGTATTTTAACTAAGAATCTACAGTGCTGAGAGAGACAGCAATAATAGATTAAAGCAATGTTCCGTCCAAAGCATGCGTCGCAGTATTGCGTGAGAACCCGTAATACTAATCCCACAATCCTCTTTATCGATATGGGGGAAGAAGAAATCATACACCTCTCTCTAAAATCGAAGCTTTTAAAAACGGCCCACCAAAGACGAGTAAAGACAAACCGCGCTATTATTTTGTCACCCCAAGTCTCAACTTGCAATAAATAAACTCAGGATGTGGATAAAACTCCCCCTAAAGACCCTTTAGTCCGTCCCCTTGTACATGGGACCGTGTGTATATAACTCCTAAATAAAAAGCCCCCTAAAACAATAAATTACGTGACGGGGTGTTTCGGATAGGCAGTAATAGAGGTAGATATTGCGATATTATGCATATCGCTATGTTAGCGAGAAAAGTGCAGCTATTATGCGCGTATGTAACGCGCTAGGTGTTGCTACGCTCGCTAGTATTATGTCTAATTTATTCCAACTAGCAAATTGGTAGGGAAGATTTTTTTTTTTATTCCAATGTTCTATCATCACAAAGGTAGCATTCGTCTCGATAACTTTATGTTGAAATACATACCCGATATATATTTAGAATAAATTTTTTAATGATTATTTTCGATTTTTTTTTTTTTTAAGTATTTTTTTTATCTTTATCTAATACTTTAATTCATACAAAGTGGGAATAATGCTTTGAATTCAATGACTGTATTGCAAATAATTTTGATATTATATCTCATCAACAGTTTTTACAAATGGTATCCTGACAAAAAATGACTCCAGATGGAGTTAAAGTTAAATTGATGCATATTTTTCTTTTATTTTGCAATAAATATTTTATATTAAAATTTATTAATTGTTGATTAAATTTACGAAGTGTTAAAACTCATCCTCATGAGATGGGAGGGAGGCGAAAGTAAAACAATTGAAAACTCTTCGTTTAGATTAATGTGGTAAACTCTTTAAGAAGTAAAAATATGCGAATATACAAAAAACATACCTTCGTGACACGGGGGATGAGCGTGTATGCGTATAAATGTTCTTCTCTAAACTGCGCAAGTCTCGTTGAATGCTTTTCCAAGTTTCAGAACTTTTTAAACGTTTTCTTAGGACCTCGGCATCGGCCTTGAGTTCTTTCAGATCTTTCAGTAGATTACAGGTTACCTCATCCTCCAACTATTCAAGAAAAATACTACAATAAATATCTATTAGAGTTAATAAAAAACATTTAGTGTCGATTTCTTTAAATATAATTTTGACTACAGTTGCGAGCAAATATAATTTTTAGACCACAATACATTTAAAAATGTCGGAATATAAAGTACAGGGTTATTCCAAATGAATCATCCGATTTCAAAAAGCTATAATTTCATAAATAAACGACACAGAATGATAAGTAATACATAAATGCAAAGGGAAATTATAGAAGTATTTATTTAAGTATTCGAAAAACATCCTTTAGTTACATGTATAATGTCAATTCGATACGTAAATTTCTGCCAAATTTGTTGTAAAGTGTCCGTAGTAATTGATTGTACAGCAGCAGATATCCGTTGTTTTGGTTCACATAAATTTGTGGGTAATGGTAGTGCATACTTCTTTATATTTTACAAACCCTAAAGGAAAAAATAACATGGGGTCATATCAAAAGTCAAAGGTGATTAGCTGTATAACATCAAGTCATTTGTTCAGTGCGACCGATTCAACTGCGAGGTAGCTCTCCGTGAAAGCATATGGATATTTATTTTTCCCAATACAAGACTTCCACAGTTTTTCTTGGTATTCATGTATTATTTATCATTCTGAGTGGTTTATTTTTGAAAATATGAAATTTTGAAATCGGATGATTCATTTCGAATAATCCTGTAAATATAAATCTGAACAGATGCATAAAGTAGTACATTTCCAAAAACTAACAATCACGTTAAAAGTTTCTTTTTCTTAAATGAACTACGATCTTAATGTAACTAAATATTACTGATTTGTATTCTAAAATTTAAATTCTAATGGAAGTAATTTATATTAATTCATTTTAACTGCTGCTCAGTAAAAAAGTACACAATTAAATACAAATTCACAAAGAGCGAAAAATTGAAACTTTTGAAAAGAACTTTTAAGTCTATCTAAATAAACATCCATATTTGCGCTTTTTTAAGTCGAATTCCGAAATTGTGATGATAAAACACCGAGCTACTTACTGTATGGCAATCAGTATCACAGTTGGTTTTAGAGGAAAGGTGTTCAGCTTCCTTCAGTTTCGAATTCAGATCGTTAAATTTCTCAAAATAGTTGTTCCAAACAGAGTTAAGAGTTTCTAATTCGGTTAGCTGCGTTCCATTTCTATAGAAAATAATACAAAAAGAATAATGAGCGATCATACATTAATTTTTTTTTTAGAATATTTGAAAAACACGATATAGATTACGGTATAACTTATTAGTACTTCAGCAGCATCTAACGATGTTTAACAAGCATTTTAATACCAAGCAGATTAAATTTCGGTTTCCTTCAAAAATTTAGCTAAAAATACAAAATTTCAAAACAATAATATTAATTTCAATGACAAACTCTCAAAAGTATTTAAATGAGTTAATAAACTTTCATTAGGAATCTTTCTCTTGAGCAAGTAAAGTAAAAAAGAACATCAAATATAATGTATAGCAACTGTTTTTCAAACGTACTACCAATAGGTTACACACAAATGAAATTAATTTACAATTATAAAATTAATTGGTCACGTATATAAATAAATAAGAATCGACATTGTTATGAAGTTACTTTACAAACGTATGCATAAGAATGTGCTTTACTTATCCTAACAAAATATCTTGCAATTTACTCCTGAAATTACATTCGCAAGCAGAATTGCAACGCCCCGAATTTGCTAGTCTCATTTAATGGTGCGATTACTAATTTATAAAGTTCAATCAACAATGAAATGATCAAACAGACAAAGCTTTAAATCAATATTTTATCTTCTTTTAATACATTAACTAACATTCAAGATATCTATTACACCTTTTGGAGCAAACCCTCACACGTCCTCAACTAAAGAGTATGGTTGCATTACTTATCCAAATGATTCCTAATGTGGATTCGAATCAAGATCGAATCCTTATTGATGTATGTATCTTCTCAAACTTTCAATGGATCTTCCTTCTTTTAACACTTGAACCTCCAATCTATTATTGCCGCTTCAGATTCCTCCATCAAATAATCTTCTGTTTCCCCTTCTTTTTTTTTTTTACTCTATTCTCTACTATTTACTCTATTCTCTAACTCTGCTTTGCATAATTTATGAGTTATTAGGTTCAACCAAGTCTTGGAAATGTCCTTAAGGATAGTTGAAGGGAAGTAGGCTTCCCAAATGGCACAAAATTACACCACGATGTATCGCAAAAGGCAATAATATATTCTTATACTAAGTCTGTTGTTATAGATAAACGTATCTACAATTTCTTCAAAATAATATTTTAGAGCTGATTTTTAAAACTGATATTATTAATAGAGTTTATTTATCGTAGAGATTTTCGCATGATATTTTGTCGAAGCCATTTTTCTCTAAAAATGGAAGAAAAGAAAAAATACCGCAATCCGATACAAGGTCGGAACCTAATACCCCAATTACTGGATTCAAATAACCGCTTCTCATAAAGGAAGCCCAGGAGGCAAAAATTACATCTCCAGGTTTTATTAATTGCCTAAAAACGGATGTCATCCTTTGACAGATGCAGGCAGCCTTTCTTCCCCCTTTGCTCATTGCACCAAACGATCTTTAATCTAGCCGGAAGAAGGATATTACGAATCTGTGGCACGTGCTTGGAAAACTGATCGCCCCCCTTCCTTCCTTTATATTTTTGCCTCAATTCCAGTCAGTGATTCGTGTTTTCTCACTTCGGAGATTGTAACATAGTTGAAAGGAATAGAATATACAAGTTCCCTGAAGCTTCTTTACATCTATCCCCTTAAATAAATAACGAAAAGAAAATATTTTACAGAAACATCAAGAAAATTTTAATAATTCGGATATCAGTACAAAATAATAAAGAGGGTGAACTGGAGATTTCTCTACTCCTTTAACTTGCTAGCAATTAGTTCTGATAAAATACACTTTAGATAAAAATACGCAATACTTATTAATACGTTGCTACATAATAAAAGTGAACTTGATAGAAAAATAAAAAATTAATATTTTCAAATTCATTCAATAATGAAGACAAAATGTGAGCCTTTTCTTTATCTCCAGCAACAATTTGAAGTTTTGTGGTAGTTTATTTACATTAATTAGTAATAATTATTTTTTGCATGAGTAAAAATGAGGTAATTAATAATCAGTTGAAATTCTTTTCCTTGTATCTAGACCCAGCTACATAATATATGCAGTGTCAAAACTTTTTGCTTCACTTCATGAATTCGCTAGTGTCGATGCATACGAATTGCATCATTATGAAGACTAAGAAATAAGCATATTTCTGAATAATTAGTCAAAACATCGCCATAAAAGAACAATCATTCCCCTCTCTCAATTCAACGATTAGACAATTTAATTTGAAAATAAGAAAATAAGTAATAATTTATAAATAATTATTTAATTATGTATCAAAAAGACACTTGGAAAGACATAATAATCACAAAATGGAATTTAAAGAAAATTATACTCGAAGAAGTTACTTAACAAAAAGAAGTTTCCCAGACATTAAATGCATATAATTAGTTATCTTTCAGGGTTATTTTCCTCTTCATTCTTATAAAGTAAACTCGTATGTTACATTGTAAAAAATGTTTCAGAATAAAAAGACTAGTTTAAATTTCCTAAAATTTCATACAACTTTCAGGTAACAATAGGTAAAAATAATAATTAATTAATGATATATTGTAGATTTATAATAATCGAAATGTACTCATGACAGTAGATAAGTTTTAAGAAAGAAATCCTTATTAAAGTCTAAGGTCTTTTTCACCATCAATAAATAACTAATGAAATTCTTACAGACAGTTTGCGCATTATTTATTCCATAGGGATGCTTATGGTATTTTCATATTGAAAAGGCTAGGTATACTTCCCATACGAACCGTAACCCTCTGTTTCTCTCACAACCCCTCACCCTAAACAAGAATTTTTTTTACAACCAATGGGAGGGAAAGTATTGCTATGCCAGCAGTCGTAATAAAATATATTTTACAACACAGGAAGAAATATTTACTGAAAATAAGAAATATTTACAACTTTGAAATATCAAATCCTTCTGTTTGAGAGCCAGACTATTTCATAGTCACGTTTTAAGGGAAGGCTAAAAAGGTCAAGTCGTAAATTTCACAATTCTGAAAGGTTCAGCTGTTTTTCCTAATACAGCATAAAAAGCAACAAAGTGAATGGTGGTTTTTATTTATGTACTGATAACAAACTTTTTATCACTGAGTGTTCACGATGCGCTCATAAAATACTGGGTTTTGATATTTTACCGTTATCACGCTTCAGTTTTATGAAATGTTTTTTTATAACTCGTTAAAGAATAGACGTAGTAAAATGAGAAGTATTTATGCACCGTTCTTTATTTTATCATAGCAAAAGTAATCATAAGGATAGCATTTCCACTTCAGTGTCGTCTTTGTTGTAAGTATTAAACATATTTCAATAGGAAGATTCAGCTTCACTTTAAAAAAACCGTATATAACTTTAACATAAAATACACAATAACTATATAACACCATTAATATAACTTTTATGGCCGTGTTTGTTTTAGAAAGCCATATACAACTTTTTTCTTCAAGCTTTGGTATTGTAGCAATGTAAAATTAAATGATATTTTCTAATAAATGTATAGGTTTTGTTATATGCGAGTAAATAACTTATAATAGTAAAATTCGTGTAATAATTTATAATGAAAACGAAAAACTTTAAAATCAAAATCGATAGGAAGGGTAGCAATAAATCTAATCATAATATCCATAGATGTTTTCCAAAAAATTTGAATTCATCGATTTTATCGCTTAATTTTACTGATGTTACGTACCATTTAAATCATAAAATATATTAATGATTTGCATTTTATTATATTTTTATAATTTATTTCAAACATTAATATATGTTTAGAGTTAAATTACATAAATATTTATCAAATATTACGAATAAAGACATACTATACACTGCTCTCTTTAAAAAATTACAATATCATTTTCAGAATTCATATCATTTATACATTTTAACCGCTTATGAATTTTTAATTCGGATAATTTTAAACTCATAAATAAATGGCGAATTACGACCTTTTTGAGAAAACCAATCTTGTATATCAAACAGAATACAATTAATCTACAAACAAGTCACATACACATTGAGCAACATCCAATTAGAAAACAAATCTTTGATACGATTTAGTAACATTAAAAATAGTTTTAACTCAAGATATTAATTATAAAACAGTGTGTTATACAATTATCAACAAATGCCGCTACAGAATAAAATACATTTTTCTGTTTTTCATTCATCTTGAAAATTTTTCTCAGATTTTATATTACATATTTATATTTTGTAGCGATATAAATATTAGCAATTTTATCAGCTAGGCATGCGACACAATTTTGTTTTTGAACACGTATACAAACATGTTCTTGATTTTCAATAACTTGGGGATTGTATTCTATGTGGCCATGATTATAAATCATTAGAAGAGAGTAAAAATACAAAAACAAAAATTAATTCCAGCGCTGTGAGAAAATCGCCAAAGGGAGGAATATACTCATAAAAAAGACGTTAAATATTTCCTTTGATCGATGTGGCATCATAAATACAATACATAGACATTTATTCTTTACAATGTAAACGTTATAAACTTGAAATACTTTCAAGTATCCGATATGAGGATTCATAATTGCTCTTTTACGACTTTTAAATTATACTTTCTGAAAAAAAAAGATAATACGGAAAAGAAAGGGAGAAATGGAAAATAAAAAAAAAGAAAATGTCTCTTAAGAAAAGAAGAAGAGAAAAAAAATCTCTGAAGCGTAATACCTCAGCGGAAGCCAACATCCCACACTACGATTGGATGCCGATCACGTCCATCTTAAATATCGAATCGTCCATTGGCCATCCAAATCACGCACACATCGCACATTAGTGTCACATCTGGAGATCGAATTCCAAATGCATTTATATTTTCATCTTTTGTTACACGAGTATGAAATGTAATCAGGTTATCCGTAAAAGAACCATGCGGTCAATTTTGTTATGCTGCCTGCCCGCTTTCCGTTTAGTGCCCATTAATTTCAATCGGGTGATTACCCCCACGATTAATCCTTAAAATAACATGTCAAAGTTCCTGAGTAAAATAATAAGCTGACATAACATTTGCTATTGCAATCAATGTATGAATAAAAATTAGAAAACCCAGTTTCTTCACGATGGGAAATGAGAAAAATTGATGTGGGATGAAATATATAAAGAATTTTCTTAAAACCGATATTTTGCTTAAAACTGGAATCGGGAGCTAATTGTGCATATATTCGTAGGAATCGATATATACAGGAATGAAAAGTAAGGGAGAAATTTTGTGTACAACCTACTATTTGTGTTTAATTATGCTAGTTCACTTTAAATGTTACAGCTCCCGTCTAATAGTGATTTTGATTTCTTGAACGCAATGTGAAATCGTAAGGAATTTCTACTTTCCTTCTCATATCTAGAATATTTCATCTATTTGAATGCTATGATATGCATCCAAAAGAGAGAGAGAGAGAGAGAAATAGAAACAAAAATTGATCTACGCAAAGTCTTGGCAATAGCAGATTTTGTCATGAAATTCGATAACCTTTTAAAAATAATTAATAAATTATTCATTTAAATATTAGAATTAAACAAACGATAAAATATTGAAATGAAGAATAACATTCTTTTTAAATATTAAAATTAAAGTATACGATAAATTATTAAGTGAATATATTTTAAGCTAAATGTAATTAAAATTAAAGCAAAAGGTAAATTATTGAGTTTGATATATTTTAAGTTAAATGTAATTATTGCTGGTGTAAAATGAAAATAAAGTCACTTGCATTTCACACTTCATTAGGAAAAAAGATCAACTACGACATTTTGTCGTTGACTAAAACAATAGTTCCTGTGGTTACTGCGGTATTACCTTTTCTCTCTGACTTCTCAAAATATTTAGACTGGAAAACCTACAAACAAATAATTAAAAAAAACCATAAAAATATTTTTAAAAACCCAAGGAAAAATGTAATTCCGCAGGAACTTTCATTATTTGTTGCTCTTTCGGAAAGCACTTTTTCACATTCAAATAGATAAGATAATAGCAAGATTTGTGAAAGAAAGTAGAAATTCTATTGGATTAACATAGTATTCACGAAATCAAAATGGAGCCACAAGAGAATATTTTTCAAATATAGACACACAATGTATACTCAGATTTCTAGTAATCTCCAAGTCACACTAATGGTAAAGATCTTGAAGTTATACATTAATACGCAGAACCGACTTGAGGGTGGTTTTGAATGGTATGAGCCACCGATTGAGTTTCAAAAAAATCAAATCAAAATGGTTTATTTTTTTTCTTTTTGGTTTTAACCCGAATATGCATCGAGACCTTGGAAGACGATATGGATTTCCTTCATTTATTTAATGAAATCAAAATGTGTCATCGAGTTTCGACTTTCAGGATCACGATACTGCGCATATTATTTATTTAAAAATTATTCATTTCAATTGTATCCAAATTTTGTTACTTTTTTGAAAAAATATTAACTTTACCAAAAATTATCCATATTGCAGGAAGATCTCTCCCAAGATTGAAAATAATAAAAAAGTTTATTCAAGATTTAGTATAGGTCAGGAACGATTTAACTCCTTAGATATTTTATCTACAGTATCTGAATTAACCAAAAAAAAAATTGACTTTATCAACGGATTTGTTATAAAATATGCAAGAAAATGAAACAAAAATCATTTGTTATAAACATATTCTAGAAAGTCGATTACCAAATTTTATTTTGTTAGTATGTATAACAATTATTTTTATTAAATTCATTAACGATATTTTTGTGTGACAAAAATGTTTATTTAACTAAAATAATATAATTATCTATAATTTTTAAGTACTTCTTCCTAAGCCAATTTATACAACGTAATAAATTGCAAAATGAAAAAAAAATTATTTTACTGCAAGAAATTAGTATCAAGGTCTCGGAAGTTAACTTCGAATTGGACCTCGCTTTTACTCCGGCAGTATTATTATCATCATTTATATAGTATTGATTTTACCATTTGTGTATATTTGGTTTAGTCTTTATTTTATTTGATACTCTGCCAGTATTTCAATGTTTATTGATACAGCTTACTTTATTTATTTATCTTACGATTACTTATCTCAGCACGGAACTAGGTACAAAAAAAAAAAAAAAAAAAAAAAAAAAACTCATAATAACTGGCAAATAATAGAAACGATTTAAAGAAGATTTTCAATATATTAGTTAACGTTTCCTTTTAAAACTGAAATCATTGATTTACGAAAGCCATACAGATAAATTCCAAAGAAAAAATATATGTCTTTGAAAAGTCTGCTTTCCTCATATTTGAATTTAACTTTCAAAAAATAAATATAACAGAGAACGATTTTTGTTTTCATCCTCACAATGAAGGATTATAATTCTTTTTCATAACTATCCACCGTGAAAACATTCAGGAGTTACATTTTCGAACATGTTTCATTTCGAATATAAAATAAAGCTATTAATATTTTAAAATTTACTATTAAAAACTGTAAAAATTATTAGTTTTTAATTCTATAATTAATTTTCATTGTTAATTTTTACTAATTTTTTTTCGATATTTTGAAAAACAATTAGCAACTTTTCAACATTATTTTATTTATCTATAATATCAATAAATATTCTAAAATTTTATGAATAATTTATAACATTACTAATTTCGTTTACAAAAGTAAATTTTTTTAAACTATTCACAAGCATCTAGCTTTGTAATTTACTGATTTTCAAATTTATACATTTTCTCTTCCAAATTGTTCAGCCTACAAAAAATGTCGAGTAAACTTTTTCTGAGTGAGTTAAATAGATGACTTGTGTTTTCTTCCATAGTTTAATACCATTTTGAATGACGTTTTTGTTTAAAATAAATGTCACGGTTTCCCCGGATTAATCATTTTAAATATTTGATATTTCATTTTAATATTTTAATATTGCTTTTGCAGAGATTTAAGAGAAATATTATTTTCTAAACGACTAAAATTTCAAAATACTTTAATTCAATTATTTAAAAAAATCTATGTTATTTCAGCAAAAATTCTTTTGAATTCTTATCCATATAACCCGAACCACATAAGGTTAAACATAAAAAGTATTTCCATAAACTACAATATTATTAATAAAAAATTAACTCCTCAAGGAAGAATTTTATATTTTTATATCGAAGTTTATTTTTGCCAGGCAGAATCTCAACTGCAGTAACAATTCATAGAAATAAATGAGCTGTTTCCCCATACTGCAAGGACAATAAAACTTTTATTTTTTGAAAAAAAAATTCTGATACATTAAATGAAAAATAAGGTTATTAATTGTGAAAATTAAAATAAAACCCAATATAAAATAGAATTATTTTTCTCAAAGACAATTCCAAACATGATTCAAAAAATGAAACTTGGATACATTTAAGTTCTTTAAAGATCTAAACTATTTATTTAACTAAATTACCTTGAAAAATTCTGTCTAACACGAAAATATTTATCACAAATTGTAAAATATCAACAATGTACCCTCACCTACTCAAAATCTGATTTTCCGTTGCATTTGAAAAAAAATTACAAATGAAAAAAAATTAATTAATTTTAATAATAGCAATATTTAGCATGTAAATTTATTTTCAAAATATCGATTACAAAAACTTGTTCAAAATTAAGAATTTTTCTTTCCATTCCCCCTCCTCTATTTCTAGAAGAAGGGGGAGGGAGACTTTCAATACTCTGATTCATAGTTTCCAAAAAAAAAAAAAAAGTTATAATCATCATCCGAAATTTAAGACTTTTTAGTTGTAGAAAGGATGGTATTTTCGAGACTTTACAATACCCTTTACAATACCCTTGCTAAATGTACGAGTATTTCATTTATTTTAGTGAAATATATCTTATAATAATTAATTATTTTGCATGAAACGAAAGCACATGCTTATCATGAGATAAAAGAGTTGAATATACACATGTAGGCTAACAAAATATAATCTTAATTGTACTTAATACGATATTCTATTTTAAATAATGGCGCGAAATCTCGATAAATGCAAAATGCAATTTCGAGCTTAATTTTTTTTGAGGAAAGAGTACTCTTACTTTCTTCTATTTGTCTAATATTATTATTCGAATAATGCACTCGGATGAGGATCCTTTAATATTATTATTCGAGCTATTCGTAAAATCTACCTCACTCTAGAATACCATATTAAAGGGAAAAGAAAGACACGTGATTTTGCGTTTGGAAAAAATATGAAGAAACACAATAACGAATTTCATACTTAAAGTTCAAAAAGTAAATATAATCCCAAAATGTTACTAACAATCAGAAGAAAAATAATTTCCTTCATTATCAAATAAATAAATAAAAGTATATACATGTAGATAATTGATTTTCACCAAAACCAGTACTGAAAAATACCAGCAAGACTAGAATTATAAGGTTAAAAATATCTTTCAGGAAAAAATTAAAAAAAACCCTCCTCTTCCAGAAATCAAACTTTAGTACTTTTCCGCATATCAAAATATGAACCACTATTCCCCCCCCCCCCCATCTCTACATGATCAGTTTCTCAATACGAAAACTTTAATTCTCAGTCAAGAGACAGTGAGCCGATTTCCCGCAAAATAAAAGACTCCAGCGGAAATGGACTAAATGACCCATTAAAGCTCACTAGAACTTATAATAATAATTAAACGACATTTACTAATTACTTTCAGCTCTATAACAGCCACCGGGATAAGTGATAGCTTCCTGAATGAAGTCGTGGCATCAATTTTGATGAATAGGATGCCTTCCCCCTTCTGTTTCTCGGTCTGTCCCAATAAGAATCGTGCCTAGAATTCGCACCGGGATGCGTTTCCCGAACGATCGAAAATAGAAAGCACATTTCGAATGCGTTGCGCATCCCAGATACGTTACTTTCCAATCCAAGTTCATCTGTTGAGGTCGGCCCGTTGAGTATATATAATCGTAACTTCGGAAAGATGAAAAGGTGTAGAAAGTGATGGAAAATCAAAGATAATAGGAAGGAAGCGTTAAAACAACCAGTGCCAATGAGGAATTGTGAGGGATAAAAAATTTCGTAAATTATTGTGTAAATAAGAACATTCATTTTTGCCCTGTATCCCACAGTTATTTGTTTTTCTTCCGTCACTAATTTATTTCCAACCTTTTCAGGGATTAACTGAAAAAAATTTCCTCTTCTTGCATGCTGATTTTATCCAACGATCATAAAATATCATTATCAACAACGACAAAAGGAAAAAAAAAACACCTACATACATTATTGATTGCTTCAATTGCTTTTCAGAAACGAGTTTTGATTCCAACAAATTATTCAACTATTTTGTATTAATTCAATCTAAATTTCCTTACGATATTCTTTTTCAGCAGCAAGAATAAAGATAACATTTTTAAACAACTGAAAAATATTAGCTTAGTCTAATACTGCGAACGAGAATGAAAAATGGGAATTTTCTCTTTAAACCTGTTCTTACATATTTTTTACTAAAAGGAATAATGGCGATCGAATTTTAAAATTAAGATGCGACTGTATGTCTAAAAAATATACCACACGCCGGGAAACTTCAAAATTGCGAGACAGATAGATCCATTTGTAAACTTCTAAATTGCAAATAAAATTATTTGAGGGCAAGTATATAAGGATTCTTTCTTCAACTTACCGTTCGTAAATATCCTCCCATTTTTGATATAATTCTGTGACGTCTTCTTTGAGTGAACAATCCTTGTAGCTTGCATCATTTCCGTATTCCGTAACAAAACGGTGAACTTGAAGGTTCACGGCAAGAAGTTGTTCTTTTGTGTCCTGCAAGGTGGTCAGCACCATCTGTATACAAAAAAAAAAAAAAAAAAAAAAACCACCTTAATAATGGTAATGTACATAAATTTTATATATATATATATATATGAAAACAATAAAATATAATAACGTTTTCATTATCGATCAGACATAAAATAAAAAATAATAAAATAGATGAAATGAATAAATACAAATAAACGAAAGATATGTATATGATGACGTACACTTTTTGCAAGTTAAAATTATTATTTAAAATTTGCCATTCGGATTTTTTGTAAATTCTGTATGCAAGCAATCGTACGAATACTTAACCGACGGTCAGATCGAATCAGATTACCGATTTCTTCGATATTATCATCTGTTTTTGATGAAGAAGGGCAACCTGCGCGTAAATTATCTTCAATGTATTCTCGGGAATCTTGAAAACGCTTAAGCCACTCAAAAACACGTTCAAGCAAAAAGCATTCATTCCATACTTCTTTCAATAAATTATAAGTTTCAGTAGCGGTTTTTTAAAATTTCATGTGAAATTTTACAACAATTCGTTACATTTATCATTTCTCGGCGAAACAAAACAACAAAAAAAACCCTATTGCGAACGAAGGTTACGGCTATATGGATTTGTTTATAGAAGCAAGAGGCACTGCATTCGAAAGAGAAGGCTTCACGCTGAACAGATATCGGTCGCTGGCGTTTGGCACACGCATACACCTGCAGTAACATCAGTCTCGTTAATTAATAGACACTTCTCTTTTAATTTATTAATAATCTAATCTGAAATTTTCAAAATTTTCTAATACTTTGAACCGAGGAATAGGCTAGGAAACTCAATATTTCAGTTGAAAGGACATTTTAAAAACACAAATTGCAAAGATTTATATTCTAAAAATTGGCTAGAATTTAACCAAATGATACAATCTTACATTACCAAGTATGACATAACGTGAGAAAATTGCGAGTCTATCAGGTAAAAACAGACAAGTGAGCATATTTATGTCTCTATATGAACCTTTTGTACACTTTTAAGTGGAATAATGTTCAAAGAATTTATGTTTTGTCCTTAAGCTTCACTTTTCAGTTGTTTAGTTAGCCAAATCTTATTACTCATTGTAATACAAATCGCAACAACTCATAAATGTTTCAATATCCAACTCAAGGTGTAAATGTCTAAGATTTTCCGATTAAATTAGAAATTCATTTTTCAATCTATCTTTACTAGAAATATTTCGTGAAGGTCAATTTTACCATTTTATATCTTATATATGTTACGTATTTATAGATAAGAAAATAGCGACGCACCTTTTGACGTAGATAAGTTGCATAAAAAAATGCTTTTTTAGTTTATTTTCAGATAAATATATAACTTTTACTTCAAATATATCAAGATTTATTTCGGTTTTTGATCATTCTTAATTCAGTTTCGAGTACGACTAAACGATAACATAAGGGAATTGTGATTATGCTGAAAATCTCATTCAATAACAATCAAAATTCTTCAGTTGTGCATTTCAGTCAATGAAAAACAGATAACGAATTTCCAAAAAATAACGAAGAAAGTAGTCTGATAAAAAAAAAAAAAGTGATACCTTAAATACACGTAAACGACGCTAGGATACACTAAAAAGAGATTTATGCTTTCAAGTTACTTCTAACAACCAATCAAAAATAATACGCATTATAAAGGGTGTGAGAAGTAAAGTATTTTCAATTTTAATATTTCAGTTTAGTAGATTTATTAACTAATAAAATATCAATACCCTAGAAAGCAACATATTCCTTTAAATTATTTTGGAAAATCAAAGTACATAAAATTGCATATAATGCTGAATATTTGCGAAATAAAAAAAACATAAATTGTAAGTGGTCTTCAAAACTATAAAAAAATTAAGTTTTGTTTTAAATTTTATGAAAATTGAAACTTGGGGGAGAAATAAAAAATTAAAAAGTGTACACCTGAAAATTAAAAAGTGTACACTAAAAAAAAAATCATAAATTGTGAGGTTTAAATATAACACCCCTCCCCCCCTTTCCTCCAAGAAACAAGAACCCCAATGTGTTCCTTGCTATTTCAATTCAAGCTTCAACGGGCTTTTTTTTGTAAATACCACCATTCGTAGGTGTCTGTTCGTAATCGATTACGACTCGAGTACAGAAAGCAGCAGAGATATACAAAACCATTTCCTACCTATCATTTTCTTCATAATTATTATAGTTTGTGCCTGCTACTGTGAGTATTAACACGCGTCTTTATCACGGTTTAAACATCCCCATTTTTTTTTTCCTTCTTCCTTTGCCGCAATTCATTGTTCACAATCCCCCCCGCCCCCCCCCAGAAGAATCAATTCTGGTGTCATTTAGAAGCGTTGAATCCATGGTTTCAGACTCCATCTCCTCCCATCTTTCCCACTTCCGAGAGTAAAATGATTTGGAAAGGCACGATTTGTCGATTGTCATTGCTGGTTTGAATTGTTCATTGAATTCTATATCAAATGGCTCTATTCTTCGTAGGTAATTACAACCAAGGAGTGAAATGATATACTCGGGGAATTTTAACGCTTCAATTCGAGCCATTTCCTATGAATTTTTTTAATTATTTATTTTTTATGAAATGTGAGTGTAAATGCTCTTTGAGAATAATCATTAACCTCTCGGGCAAATGTAGTTATTTTTTTATAGTTGTAATTTAAGTACAAGGACATAAATTCAATTGTTTTTTGAAATTTATATCGGAAACATAATAATAAAACATTAAATCTTTTTCACTTTGGAAAAATAATTTTTAGTGTTTTTGGAGGAAATAAATAATAATTTAATAGAACATATTGAACTGCATTACAATAAAAAAATTAAATTTTCAAATAAAATTCTATTTATATTTGAATTAAAAACCGTAAAAACGCGACAATTGATTTTAAGTTTAATAATGCATATCAAGTCATTAATATCCACCTATAAGTTATTTCTGGAAGAAAGCATACGGCACTTTTTTTTTCAAAAGAAACAATAAAAATAGAAAACAACTAAGCAAATATAATTGTGAAATAATTATGCGAGTAAAAATTTTGAAATACTTTTTTCCTACTGAAAATTTATTCTTCAAAATGTTTATATTTTATAAATAATTTGACCTTTATTTATAACGTATTTATAAATAAGACTTCTAACAGATATTCAATGTTACCAATATTTCCTTTTCATTTTTGAGCGTATAATTACTTCGTACAATGTTAAGAACTTTTTAAAAAAAACTAAACATATTTTTTTTAATATAAAGATTTAAAATAAATCTAGATAGATTTATGATGTACAAAAGTTAATAGCTACAAATTTCAAAACAAATAAAGATTAATGACATTCAAAAGGTATGAATTAAACTTCACAACTGTACATAAGTTGCAAAAATTGATAATGTAAATATTATAATAATAAAACGATGGTTAAATTAATTCAACGTTATTCTATTTTCAATGTTATTAAAATTTACTTTTCAATAAATAATTATACGGAATTTCAGGGTTCCCTTCAATCTCAAATACTGAATTTTAAATTGAAAATGAAACACGAATGCAGGAATGTAATTTTACCATAATACATTTATTTCATTTTCAGTCAACTTTTTTCCATAGTTACATTCGCTAATATGTTGAGAAATACTAAAACTATTATTTTGCATAAATTTTTGTAGAAAATTCACATAAAATTTTTTGGGAAAAAAAAAAAAAAAAAAAAAAAAAAAAAACACTTTTTTAGCAGATGCATTATACTAGTGCTGAAAATTATCCACAGTATTTTTTAGCGACCACAGATCGCCATCTATCGGTAAATAATCAAACGAATACAAAATATAACATATTTCTAATATTTTTCAAGAGATGGCAGCACAATACAGATCATTCCAAAATTCTACTAATATATTACTGTAATAGTTGATTATTTACCGAAGAGTTTAAAAAATGAAAAATTAAGTAATAGACATAAGTAACTGAAAAATGCATTAAAGAACCATTTTTCTGATTTTTTTTTAAAATTAAAAAACTAATTATAAATAATGGCAATTCAAAAAAACTAAAAGAAATAGATTATTGATATCATGATATCAAATGTAATACAATATAAAATAAAATAAATGTGTAAAAAATAATTTGTTGTAAATATACAATTATTTCAATCGAAGAAATAATTGTGCGCCTAAGAATTTTATTTTAATCTTTAAAAATTGTATCGTTTAAGTAGTGATCGCCAGATGGCAGCATGAGCTCAAAATACATCAACACACACCTTCCTAAATTATTTAATATAAGAACTCTATCTCTCCCATTGTCAAAATTGAATTTTCAACTGAAAATAAATAAATAAATCTTTTCCTGGAGTTCTAACTACTAGTAAGCACTCTTTTAAAATTTCCCAAAAAAGAAATAAATCCTTGTGTTACATTTAAAATCTTAGATCGTTGAAGAAAAAACATTTACCTGTAGTCTGGAGATACCTTCTTTGATATCTTCCCACGATTTAAAATCCTTTGTTCCGAGGTCGGCAAGTGAAGATAGTTCTGACATTTTGTTGAATAAGGCATCGATATTTTCTTGCGCTTTAATATACTTTTGCTTAATTTCATTCCCATCAAGTTCTTCGAACATCTCAATGCTCCTTCTAAGAATTTTCCACTCTTCAACCAAATCTGTGAATAGTAATTTACAATAAATAATGTTAGCAAGCTATAATATCATTTCAAATTTGTTAAATGGCTAATTAATTTTGAAAAGCATTTTGTGATAGTTTGCTATATCTGAAAAAATGAAAATAACGCAATTAAAATGAAGTTTAAGAATGATCACAGTTTATAACAAAAAATCTTATTTATTATATTTTAAAATTGAGCATTTCGTAATTTAGGTCAAGATAAAGTGATGGAAATTTCTTTTCCCTTTCAGTTTATTGTATAAACTTCGATGACCATCACACTAAAAATAAAAAAAAAAAAAATTCCTTATTTGTATCAAAGTCATTCACAGCATATTAATCAAAAGTAATTTTGTATTTCCTTATGAGATGGAAAGAAAAAAAAATGAGACTGACGCCTTTGCATATATTTTATACAACATTTTTTTTTTAAAGATTTTGACAAAAAAAAGTTTATTATGGAAGAAATTTTCCCCAATATGAAAATACTTTTCTGCGACTAAGAGATTTTTACAATAACACATTCAACACTCTCAAAATCGAAACACATCAGGTAAATAAAAATACAAAACAAACAATCATTTCCATTTATTTTGTGATTTTACAGATGAATATACTACATAAGAATAAAGACGTTAAATATTAAATGTTATTGAAAACCGATCATCTATCTGTTTTTTTAGTTTTTAGCAATGCCAAGGATATGAATTGAGCATAGTTTTTTTTTTCTTTCACTGATATCATTCAAAATAATTTCTGTGAGCCACAAATATCACATGGGACTTAAAGAAGTGAAACAAACAGAAAATGAAATAAAAAAACAAATTATGAAGCATAAAAAAGTACAAAATAAGCCAATGAAGGGTAAAACAATAAGTGCAGAAAAAAATTACTTAGGTTACAAAATCAATTCTAAGAAGTTACAAATAAATGTAGTTACAAAATAATACGCTCGCAATTTAAGTCAAAACAATGTAGAAAAATTTGGAGGATAGCTGAATTTGAAAGCATGAATTTTGACTATCAAGCCTTTTCTTCATTTAACTTCGAACAAAAAAGAGTAAGATATTCGTTATTTTGTTCACCACTACATTTCAGCGAATAAAATGTTATGCTACTTTTAATCGAGCTCTAAAATCGATACATAAAAAATAATTAGTAGCTGAAAAGTAACTGAAACAATTGCATAATCGGTTTATATATTATTGAATTGTCTACGAATTTACAGGAAATTTAATTTTTCACAACTCAACAAATATTTTCTGTCATTTACCATAGACGCTCTGATATAAACATGCACAAAGGTATTAAACCGCAGTCTAGATACCTAATGGTTAAATCCAATTCATATTATTACATCCAATTGCAGTTATTTAGAGAATGAATCGCAGTAACTTAATAGATATACACACTTCTCTAACAAAGTAATAATTGAATATTCTTACAACAGATACACATATTCCTCGATCAAATCGAACATTTATAAAAATACCACACAGGGTACAAATATGACGTATTTCCTTCATTATTTATATATATATCGCTTTAGACATCTTATAGTTTAATAAAATAGTCAATATGTTCAAAACTCCAATTGATGATAAGTAAGAGAAGAATAATACACTTTATTAAGTATCAAAGAATATGCATAATCACTCTCTTTCAAATCTCTCTTAACTCGGTTAATCTTAGTTTATGTTCAAATAAAGCCTCAGTTAACTAAATCGCTCAATTCGATTCAAATATTTCTTGATTATAACAGATTCAATTCTTATTATTCAAATCAAGAGTCATTACCAACTACTATTTGTGGGAAATGTCCTGCTGCGCTACAGCAGCGTCACTTACAAGACAGATTCGGAGCTTGAGGTGTAAGCACGCAGAAATGCTTTAATTTTTCATATTTTAGTAAACCATTTTTCCTCTTAAAATGAGCTTGGTTCTTTGCAACATACCGATGTCAACCTCCACATGGGTCGATTGAAAAACGAACGAGAATTTAAGGTTGAATTAAAATTTAAAAAGCGAAATTATACTAACGGATTTGCTACCGCTAAAAAACACGGACGTCCGCCTTCTTCACAAGGTACTTGTGATCGAGAACTTGTGAATATTTTTAAGTGAAGACGGTAATTATTAACAAGCTAAGAAAATTGATATTTCATGTTGTGCCACTGTTCCTTGTGAATATTCCAGTATTTGTGAAAAATTATCAATAAGAGTAATTACAGACGGTTAAAACACGCCTTTGTTTGGTTGTGACAGTTCAAGTGTTTTGGATTTTTGGATATATCTTTGCAAAAAAGAGGGGTAAGTACCCTCCTCTATTTACCTTTCAATTTATATATGAAATGAAATTTTATTCAGTGGTTGTTCTTGCCGAACTAAATAAAGATGATCACCTTTTATGATATTTCTGTTGGGTCAAACTTTCTTAAAATAGAAAATATTGAAACAATTGTTAAACATATTATCTAACTATGCATTTGATCGTAATGCAAGAGGAAAAAACTGAAAACTTTTCTTTCATTTCCTATTGATTTCAATATTGAAAATCGCAAGAAATTAATATCTGAATCTTGTCTATAAATGATTTAGTTTGTGTGTTAGGTCAGAATACTAACGGTAATAAAGAACTCCGTAATAGAGCTTTTCAATCTTTATCAAATTTAAAGGAATTGCACACTTTAAACTGTGAATCCCTAAACAGTGACTGTGAAATTTCTGATGTCCAAACAGAAAAAATCCTATTTCCTTTCTCCCCTTCTGTAATGTCCCCGGCATTGAATCATAACAACATGTCTGGTAATACTTTCGACCCTTCCCTCTATTTTGTTTTGAAAGATCTCGGAAATTCTCATCGGAAGCTTGCTGTTTATAATACATATAATATAAAGTGTTTTATACAAGACTGTGAAGAATCATTTCTTTTTTTCCCATCGTTCCATGAACAGCAAATAATAACATTTGCCAAAACTTTGATTGAAGGTCAGGTAAGAGTTTTCTATATACAAAAAAGTAATCTTACAACATGGCTTTCATTTAAAAACGCTTTATTAGAAGAATTCCGCCACCAGTTAAATCGAATCGCTTTTCGAATATTTTATTGCAATCAGAGAACTCTCAAGTACTTTCTGTGAAATCATTGATGAATCTTCATTATTTGAATATTGTATAAATAAAATAAAGTTATTTTAAGGAAGCTTAAATCTATTCCAGAATTTAAGAGAAACTCTGCATTTAAGGTTTTTAAAAAAAAAAAAAAAAAAAAAAAAAAAAACAGTAAATGATAGAAATAAAAAAAATCGTCTTTTCTCTGAATTCAGACTAAATGAGGATGGGACATGAATTCAAAACACAACTTTTTCAAATCGGAAACCCGAAATGATAGTGCATATAATAAGCAAAAAAAAATTGTTATTATAATGTGGATCGAATAGTCGTTATTTCCAGACAAAGACATTTATTGACAAATAAACATATGGTTGAGAAAAATAAAATGTTCACTTGGACATAGCACACAGCATAATAAGCGTTAAAAAACATACACAGCGTTACATGACTTTCCTCAGTGCTTCCGTGTTCACGTCTCTCGGGAGACTGTTGCAGAAGTGAGCGAAGCACAAACGTAGATGCTCTTAATACAGCGTAATAAAAAAATAGTTCGCTCCTCTAAGCCCAACAGTTTTAATTGTAATACGCTCCTCTAAGCCCAACAGTTTTAATTGTAATATGACAGGACATATTTCAAGTTTCCGTTTCGATAAACATAAAGGTTTAAAATGTACTACTTGTAAAATTTTGGCGATATTTTTGCAATACTAACAAAACTTATTCCAAATCGATTCGATAATGCTGTGAGTTAAATAAAAATCATTTACCTCCTTTGATGTATAAAATTGTTACTATTTAATAATTTACTTGCTGCATTGGTCGATAATGGTAATCAGAAAACAATTCTGACGAAAAATACACAACAAAATTGACTCACCACTTTTAATGAATTTTCATAGGTCATTTACAGCGTTTGGCAATGGAAGCATTACACCAATCGGTAGTTGTATACAAGAATTAGTAATGATAATCAGAAATTTATCGCTAATTTTTGTGTTGTTAACAATGAAACTATGACACCAGATGCAATTATCGGCATGGGTATTTTGGCACAGGCCGAAATGATAATCAACACAGACTGTATCACATTAATAAAAATTTCGGATACTAAAACGGAAAATGCTGAACAATTTTCGATTTATAACAACTCAATAAATGATAAATTGGAACTCGAAATCGGATCAGATGTTACTAAAACTCAACGAAATATTCTTCATAATTTGGTTTCAAATTATAAACCAATTAAGAATAAAACTGCTGATATCCAGATGTCTATTAATTTAAAGAATGAAACACCAATGAAAAAAACCCAAAAGTTGTGGATGATCAAGTAACAAAATTGTTGGCTGATAATATTATTGAGTCATGCTCTTCTGTTTTTCCTGGCCAAATAGTTGAAGTTCGAAAACAAGCTAAACAACAAATCCTAAAGTTCAAGATGAAAAAAGAAGAAATTACAACCTCCGGCAAAAACTATCAACTACTTGCAAGCTTCATGATTTAGTCGCCATCAAACATACTCCACTGGGACAGGACTCAAACTGAAATCACGATATTTAAGTTCATACACGATCAGAACGGACGACATTGCAATGTTCAGAAGTGTGACTTTTTTGAAGGACCAGCGAAAACTAGTACTTGTGCTGAATATCTCAAACTGTGAGCTCATGATGCTATTACTTGAAGAACTAATTCAATGACAATTCCGTTTTCGTGTGTGTGAACTCTAAAGAAGCATCTCTCCCCCTATAAAACATTTTGTGTTTCAGAGAGAATTTTTCTTTCTTTCTTTTTGAATTATTTGTGTTTCTAGAGTATTTATTTTTCTTTTTAATTTTACATATATTGTGAAGAATTTTAAATTTCCATAATAGTTAATACTCAACCATTTATTAATCATTATAAGAGGTATATACTTATTTCAATTGTGTTGTTTTCTTGGTGTTTTTACTCACGTGTATATGTATTATTGTTTTGATTATACCTTTACTGGCTCACCTGAGGTCAGATGATATTGTCGGATGGCCGATTGTGGGAACTGTCCCGCTGCGCTACAGCAGAGCCACCTACACGGCAGATTATGATGTAGGAGCTCGAGTTGATCAATCGAGTTCATCATTCAACGAAATATTTTTCCTCTTAAAATGTGCTTAGTTCTTTGCAACATACCGATGCCAACCTCCACATATTAATATATAAGAATAATTACAATGAATCCTTCCAATCTCCAACATTTATCAGCTTGTCATTATCTTTATTTCCCTTCTCCTTTTCAATTCTCTTTTGCTTATATATCACTGCCCTTAGTTCAATTCATTACACTTTTTATCTTCCTCTAATGTATCTAATCACGTTTTATTTTGGTTAGCAAGGAAATGTAATTTCATGCAATCTTAAAATCACCTAGGTTAGTGAAGAAAAAGAGAATAACCAACGTCATATAGATAAACATGCTAAGACGGTAGCTATATAAAAAGAGAATAACCAACGTCATATAGATAAACATGCTAAGACGGTAGCTATATGATGTGTTAGCACGGCTGGTTGAATAGAAACTTCTTGTTACTCCATAGTAAATACAAATTAAGAATTCCCTTTTCTTTTGAAAAGAAGCTCTTTGTATCTTACAATATGTTCCATTATTAGATACATATTTTCTCTTATCAACATACCTTCAAAATAATTAATTAGTAAATACACCCAGAAACATTCTTAATTTATCCGATTCTATCATTGAATTTCAATAAAGAATAAGTCAATAAAGCTTTGAAATCTTAAAAATGTTTTATAACAAAGAGAAAAATACTTACAATGCAGCTGTTTCAAATCGCTGCCAGAAAAACTGTTTTCCTTTCCCTCAATTGCAATGTGTTCGCAGATCGTCTGCAACCAGTGTAAATGCGTTCCACATGTTGCTAGCAATTCAGCCTGAAAAATGAAGAGAAAAAATGTAATCAAAAGAGTAATTCTGCTTCACAGAAAATATCAGTAATTCATTGAAAAACACAACGCTTAGACTTAAAAAGTATAAAAACGAAATTCAAAGGAACTGTTGGGATAATTCTTTTGATAGTTATTCAAAACTCTAATTAATTTTACATATACTTAATCAGGGTATATTTAATTTTATCAAGAATATTCTGGCCCTAAAAAAAAACTTAAGCTTAGAATTTTACTCGAGATTTATTATGCTTCGCAAGAATTAGATTATTCCTATTGAGATAAATAATTCATTACTGCAGAAATAAATCTCTTCATGCACGAAAAACATCCTTAGTACTAATATAGTTAAAATAAAATAATATTATTTATTTTGGAAGTGTTATAAAACTGAACAATTAATTGTTCGTTCAATTACAATACTGCTTTATAAAAGAATTTGAATGAAAGATTGTTGACGAACACAAAGATTTAACTGTTACGTCAAAACAGAAAAGCAGTGCTTTTGAAGGTCCAATAAAAAGAATATTTCAGTATTGCTTCAAAAGAATTCTCAATACATTGATTCATATAAAACAAACGATTCAAAGGTCGTTATTGAAACGGAATTATAAAAAAATCACCTCTTCATGACGTTAGCAGATGTTACGATACAGCAATTGAAATGAGAATTGTGGGTTTGCTTTATATAGAAATGCCGACTTAAATTATTACGACCATGGCTACAAATAAGAGACAATTAAATATTGTTTTGCTTGATGTAGATTGAAATGAAGCGGACGAGTTCTTAATTAGAAACATGGCCAGGAGCCAGATCTGTGAGTGACCATTTGTTACGGAACGTGGACAGGTCACGTAATCGGTGTGAAGCGATTATGAAAAACGATTGTTTCTGTTCACGATTTGTTGTCGTCATTCCTTCCTTGATAGAAATCGAGAACCGAGAGAAATCGTGTCGACTTCGTGAACATACGATCAGTCGCTGAATCTTAAGCATAAAGAATTCTGTTTCAGTGAAACAACAGCATTATTTAAGGTTATGGTAGGTGTTGAGGGAAGGGATTTTATAGATAAATCAATCCTTTGAAGCTTTCGAATAGCTCAAGAAACTTCAACAAATTGGAAAAAATGCTTCAGTTTCGTTTTGTACGAGTAATATTGGAAAATCAAGAGTGACCAATCGATGAATAAATTACATGACTGAAAAAGATTAAAAGGTTGACAATTAACTCTAAAGATTAAATCAATGCTAAATTTTAATTCAAAATTTTAAAAATTAGATTTAAATGTTAATAACTTTCAAAGTGATTTTTAAATAATACTAAGGTCAAATATGGCTAGTAAAAATACCACCTCTAATTTTATAAATAACTTTTATAAACAATAATAATAAAAAGAAATAACTTAGAAAATCCAAACTTAATGAAAGTTTTAATTAAATACCATACAAAATAAAGAGTATTTAACATCTAAATATTGTAACTTGAACGTTAAAGAACGGGGAAGGTGCAAGCATTTAATTTCTAAACAATTGGGTAATTTTTTTTAACAAATTTTTATCTCAGAAATATAATAAAATCTAAATTATCAGTTCTATTTTCAGTCATCAAATTGCTTAAAATTTATTGGACGAGAGTTTACTCTCAGCCTAAATATTTTATTTACTTACTGCTATGAATTGCATTCTAAGAAAATTAAATATATTTTCAAAATTATATTCACAAAAAATGAAACATATTATATATATATATATATATATATATATATATATATATATATATATATGAAATTTGATCATACAGCAGGCGGCAAGTGTAGGTAATGGAGTAAAATTATTTTAGCTACCATTAATGCTATTTTTTGTAAGAAAAACCACATTAACTGGGGTAGAAATTTAAGTCAAGTTACACGTTGAGTCATGTTAATTTTTTTATGATTATGCAGTTTAGATTATACATTTTCGCTTTGATTCTAAAATATAATTAAAAAAATTATTATAAAACGACCCTAAACAAAGATAAATATTTCATACAGAAAAAAAAAAAAAAAAAAAAAACGTCAGGTTTTTGTCCTTGGAAATAAACTATTGTGATTGTAAAAACTCAAACTTTCATATATATTCACAACAAGACAATTTTAATACGGAAACTCACTTGTAAAAATTAATTAAAAATGTTTTCGGTTATTTGGAACATAAAATCTACAATTAGGTTTCTTTTTCAGATTTTAATGCCAAGTAATGATAATTATATTTTATTTATTTATTCATGTTTTTGCATATAATAGATGTTTAATTCTCAACAATTTTCTTTCATAAATATAAAAAAATAAAAATATCTCATATTTTTGTGATGAAAGTTGAAATAAAAAATACTTTGTGAGGAAACCTCAGTTCATTAAAAACGGAAAGTTTGTATTATCTCAACTGTTTTCATTCTTAATAATGTATTAAGAATACAAGGCCTATACCACAAAATTCTATGTAAAAATAACCTTTAATGCGGAAACAAAAGATAAAAAAAAATATTGAAGTAATGATAATGCTACGACATCGTCACCTGTTTTCATATCAACTGCATTTTGTCTCAATTCCTTTTACAGTTTGTTTTTATCTAAAACATTTTCCACTCTAAAAGCTTTCAGCGAGAGAAATCATAAATTTCGCAACCTCCGAAAAAATACTAATTTAAAAAGTACTGCCGGATATCAATATTTGGAGTCATTAAAATGTCATCGATACGGATGTGAACAGAAAGAAGCATCAAGCACATACGTACAAAAGACATAAATAAAGTAAGGTTCACTTACGAGTCCATTAATGTCTATATTGGCGAGAGTAAGGAAAATATTGAAATGGAAGAATCCTGTTCGGGTTCCATTTTATCTGATCACTCATAAAAATAAGCGATAGCAGTTATCGGCGGTCTCCTTAGTCTGTCTGTGTAAACATTAGCCAGAATAAGCGTATTTCTAAAAGACGAGCGGGGTTTAACTGAATGGTGACGTAAGACGGAGGAGCATGTGGGCGATTGAAAACAGGTTGTGTAGTTATGTTTTCCTGACTTGTGCTCGTGTATTATTTGACGCCTTGTTCCGATTCCCTTTTCTGACAGACAGGTGAATTTTCGAAAGTCGTGGGCGATAAAACAAAATTTGCCGAAGGCTTAGGAGATCAACGTCGGCTTGTGTATGCCTGACCTTGCAGTGGATGGAAATCAAGTGATTTGTGTGTTTATCGGGACTCGCGTTTCGTAAATAGAAATAAAAAAAAAAATTGTTAAACTGTTTTACACGGGTGACTGGAAAGTAAATAATACCTTGTATGTGATGATTGTACAAGTGTGCAGTTAATGAAAATATTTCTAAGTGCATACTGTATTTAGGAACTTACATTGTTTTATTAAAGTGTAAAAATGAAATAAATTATTTATTTATTTAATAAATTAAATGAAACAATTGAATGAAAGAACAAAAAAGCAAATTTTATTTGTTTTTACCAATAAAATTCGCTCTTTTGTTCCAGAATGTTTCAGTCAGATTTATTTTTAAAAAAGTAGGAAGTTTGAAAAGAAATGAAAAAGAAAAACACCTCATAAAAATAAAAATTCATAAATGGCCCAGAACATTTCAGTTAAATTTATTGTAAAAAATGAAAGAAAAAAAACCTCATATGCCCGAAGCATTTAAAAGATAAAAATTAGCTAACATTTTTTCCTTGTTAAGTAATTCACTGTTAAAGCAATTAACATAAATTGTGTTTCAAGGTTTCTTTTACAAGACAACACAGCTAATGTGAAGAAAACTGCAAGGTACTCTAAAAATGTTGGTTTAAAAATCAAAAGAAATGTGGCCCCCCCCCCCCAATATTTCAGATCTAAAACGGCATTGCTAGAAATATGTTACAGCTTCAAAATAACAAGCATATTCAAGAACTGTTACGAATAAAGTAAAAATGAACCGAACAAGTAAACATGAAATCATATTGCAGTATTAAAAATAAGTAGAATTTTAACTTAGGAATGAGACAAATTTAATGTCACAAACATATATAATAAAAGTAAAAAAAAAAAAAAAACTTGACGTGTATCACATATTAATTACCATTTCTATAAAAGTGAAAATAAGTTTATGCAGATTACACGAACGAAAATTTTTTCCAAGGATTTGTTGTATCATATTATAATATCGAAAGAAAACTTAATTTAGCCATTTAAATAAAGTTTTACTTTTCATTCCAGAACTTTTGAGATAAAATTCGTTTAAATACACCATAATCGTTGTAAAATTATAACAGTCGTGACGAAAGACAACTGCTTTGAATTATCTCTAGTTATCTGATTTTATTCTATAAATATGTCAGTCTTTCAAATTTACAATTTCACAGAAAACTGCCAGAATTGCGTATACCTCTGTTGAAATATCATTGTTCACTTCACGCATGGCAAAATGAAAAACAGATTTTCTCAGCAAATTCTATGATGACGCACGGAAACGAGATCCCGTACCGTTTTCCACCTGAAAGCAAACCGCCTACTCGCCTGAATTTAAATAGTTATGAAGTTTGTTTTAGATATCACCTGCATGCGCTACTTGATTGCATTGAACCAGATCAGCTCGATTGGAAATGAGTCTCACAAATGTATTTAAACATTAAATTAACTTACCATGGTTTATTAGTAATTTTTTTAAAAGAAAGGAGAGAAGGAAATTTCTAATCCTTTGTTGAGTTAAAAAGTAAAATTTTAATCCAGTGCCCCAAATATGTCAGAATTACACGCATATTTTTTTTAAAAAAAAAAATTTGCGAGAAAGGGGGCAAACAACTATTCTACACTCCTAACAGTTGTCTCTCATTTCCCGTTGCACTACTGAATGAAAATAATTAGAATCCGCCTCTCATGGCAGATGGGAGGTCTACTATTTATTCAATCTTCCACCAAGTAAGAAAAGGGGCTGTATAAATATATTTTCATAAACTGAAAGCACTTTGATACACGTAGCTAACTGCGATGAACAGATTTCATTTAAGTCATTGATAATTAGAAGAAATAGTGAACACATTTTATATCACATATTTAGAAACTTTCCTTTTTAATATATTACATTAACATAATACACTATGATGAAGATAAACAGGAAATTCTATTAGGACGAGAATTATTTTACTCAACGAAGAAGCACATGATACAATCGGAGACAATTGCTTGAAAGAGCATAACCACTAAAATTTGATCTCGATTATTATTTATTAATTTCTGGAGAAAGAAAATAAATATATTACACATCTGTCTTCTTTGGGTGCTTTTATGTAACTAACTGATATTCTGTTTTTAAATAAATGCTGCGATTTCAGAAAACAATTTATTTTTCAAACGATTACATTCGCGTTTTTATTTGTATTACCTAAATGCAATCGTTTTCTATCAGCAGTATTAAATACGGAATCACACACACGAAAAAAAATGGTATGTAAAATGTCAAAAGCTGGGAATTACATAAGAAGAATTTTTGGCATTACGCCAACCATTATTTTTCCACGCGAGTGTCAATGTCTCAGTTTATCATTTTTTTGAATAGATTATAAATAAATTAAAACACATACTTCCAAGGATTGTTTTATATTAATTTTTCCATTTTTATAGCACTACCTTTAATTTTCAAAAAAAGTAACATCTGTTGCATTCAGATTTTTTTTTTACAGATATTAGAAAACAATAATTATTAATCATTATAAATATTAAACTTTTTTAATGAAGTGGAAACCAAGAAAAATTATAATTCCGTCCATACCCAAGTTCAAAATGTAACAATACATGACATTATGGAATTTTTTTTATAAATTTAAAAAAATATTAAGCGGGATGAAATCAAATACTTTTTAAGAAAAAAAACCGGACTAAAAATTAATGATTACTATAAAATTCTCCCTAAATAATGGAAATTAACACAAGTGCAAAAATTTCATGCCACGTTTTTTGACGACAAAGAATCTACAGAAATTCTGAAATACAAAGATTGTGGGCCGATTACTAATCCATTTAAAAGTGGTCGATCTAATATATATATATATATTTTTAAAGATTTCACTTAAAAGTTTATTACACTAACATTTATACAAATTATGATAAGATAGCAGTTCAAATTAAAAATTCATTTCCACAATGTTATAAGGCAATTTTTATAAAAGAACAAAATAATTAATGAAACATTATATTGTACATTTTATTTTTACCTTTCGCCTCAGTATTTAAACCTATTAGTTCTGACAAATTCATACTTACTTTTATCGTATCAACATGAAACTGAGCTCGTATGTACTTCCACATCCCAAGGTTGCATTTTGAACACAAACCATCTGTTTCCCAAATTATTTTCAATTAGCTCGCCGATATGCAACCACCTATCGTAACTTAAATGTTTTCGCCTAGCATAAAATCTTTCCTTCTCCAGCTTTCATCGACATCCTATTTATAGCATTACATCACAGAACACGTCAGAAGACATTAGAATTACGAAACAATTACCCCACGTTGATATCCTTGTAACTTAATGATTTAAATACCGTTAACTTAATACCAGAAAAACACGGATCTAAAATGCGTGTTATTATGTCACCAGTATAACGGAATGTGTAGGGGGGAAAATCACATAAAATATAAATCAGTACTTTTTTTTTTATAATTTATCCGTCATCTCTGTAGAAATTTTTTTCACTACATTGTGGCGCCATCTAATGAGCAAAATGAAAAGAAATATTTTGTTGAACTTGGAGAAGTAAATATATTATGTTAAAACTTTGATTTACCATTAATTACTAAGGTCTTTATGAAGCATTTAATATTTTAAGGTAATTAAACTGATATATATTTGAAAGAAGTATTAAAGAAATGGAGAATTAAATAATAAATAAATTATAAATTGAAAGTAATTATTTAATATAAAAAGGAAATAGAAATAGGAACAAAATTTTCTCATTTTAATATTATTTTAATTCATTTACTTAAATTATATCAGGTGAAATAAATTTCAAAGATTGCACACGTTATATAAATTACTATTCTTGTGTAGTATATAATTAGAATACACTGATATTATTATTTTATAGTATATACTGTAATGCTATATTTAATTATCAGACAATTAGTTTCCAGTAATTCTTGAAATGAAAAACTAAAATATTTTGATAATTACAACACACAAAAGTATTTAAAAACTTTAATAGGTTCAACAGGGTACATATTTTAAAAACTGCGTATTTCCAGTAACATTATATTTATTTGGTTAACATTTTTGCGAAAATGCTACCGTTGAATACCTTAAACCAACAAAAATGAAACTTTTCATAGTTTTAATTAGAGATAATTATTATTTCCCTTTATCCATTTCAAAATAAAACAAAGAATTATTGTAAAAACATCAAAATGTAAATTATCTCGTTACTGATTATTGGACAAAGCTTCCATTATTCCATACATGTACCGAAATCATGAAATAGATAGGATAGACGACATGAAAATAACGAATGAAAAATAGCCAACATATGCAAAATTGCCTCTTGTGCTCAATAAATTATGGGTGTGAAATTTGAAGTATAAGTGTTCTAATTATATAAAAACTCGAAAGTTGATCGTATCGAAGTTTATTTTAAGTAGATTTGGTGTAACTGAGTTGTATGTGATAGATAAAAATCAAGCATAAGGAACCTTTCAAAAATTCTAAAAAAAATTAACATAAATCATACTATTACACTTTAAAAAAAAACAATACGTCTTATTTTAGAAATTTGTGATATTCCTAAAAGACAGTATGTACGCATTACAAATTTTGAAAAAATTCTGATTACCTTTTCGTTTCAAAGAACGAGGATTAAATAGAAATAAGACTCACAATATTGATTAACAAACGTGAAGGATCAAAAATTAAAAAGTTATTACAATAAAGTGAGGAGAAGTTCGTCTTGAACGAAAACATTATCAAATGACACATTTATCAAAGGAACATTGAACTAATAATCACGTGACATGGTGTTGATCATTGTTGTTTTCCCCTCCTTAATAATGACCTGTTTAGTATCAAATAACATTTCGTGATATTATTATCTTGTGTAAATGCTGTACATATTGCGTAAATAAAATTTATCTTTCTTCAGGTTTACAAATAAAAAAAATCTGTACAAATATGAGTGTTCAGTAGATGTTTAAAATCAAGCTATCTTTTAAATAATTTGAAGGAGATAGTTCGACCTAGTTTCGAGAGAATAACGATTTATATGATTGTTTATTACATTTAAATGATCAATCAACCATCAAAGTGTTCATGGAGCGCAGACCAGCTAATGAAATCGGTGGGCCAAAAATAAAATGCAGCTATTAATGATGAAATACCGAAAAGAAGAACAATTTAAAAAAAAAAAGCACCTTTTCGGTCTAAAGTTTCCTGTACGTTACAAAATGATCACTTCCTCAAAAGGATTAAAATATTACGTTAACGAGAGTAAATGTATAAACATCATTCTTTTCTTCCAAACAAGATGAAATAAATATCCTCAAAATTCAAAACGCAAACACACATTTGTTTTAACTGATTACTGTGCACTAGTCATAGTAAAATAATTAGTAAAGGCTGTTAACGATTTCGTAAATTAATGCTACTAAAAATAGAAATTAACTAGCAAAATGCACATTCGAGCAATCATTTTATGGAGATTATCGGGTATAATTAAGCACATAAACAAAACGAAAGCAACAAGATTCGAAATGCACTCACGTTTTCAGCGGATGAGAAGAAATCTCCGGATTGTCTCCGTTTTAGTGTCGTACGGGCAAATTGAAGAGCTTTTCCAGCCTCTTCAATGACGTGATGTAAGTCCTCCAGATCAGAATCGGAATCGTTATTGTGCGAAGGCATCTGAATAAAATGGGGGTACAATGTAGATTTCATAATTATGCATAAATATAAGTAAGAAATTCAAATTTCAATAAATTATACTTAGAAATTTTGAAAAATTATTCTGGATTATTTACTTTACATATTTATGAAAATTTCTGTATATTTGTACACATATTTATGAAAATCATGCATACATTTGGATTCGAGAATTTCGGGTTGCCTGAAGCAATTTAAATCTTATTTAAGTAGTATATGCTATCAGGACATTGAGAAAATAATGGCATTTAATAATTAAGATTATGATGCAAAGAATTGCGTATTGTGCTCTTTGAACACCTCAAAGTGTGGTTTTATACATAACGCATGATCTGCAATGATGCATAAGAGTACACAAAAGACTTTCTAAATTATTTGTTGTATTAAAATTTTAAACATAATACATTTTAAAATATGAAACTTTTTTGTTCAATAATTTTATAAGCATCAATTTGTTCACAAATAGTTCAATAAAGAATTTCATGTCACAGATAAAAAAATCTATAAAATGTTATTTTAAGAATTTGTAAATACCCGTTATGAAGAAAGCTTGAAAGAAATATTAATTAAAATCCATTAAAATGATCAAAAGTTAACAGGTTGTAATTTGATTCATAATCGCCATTTTTCAATTAAATGAAACCAAACGAGGCAATTAATATAAGATTTATAATTAGGAAAATAAGATACTGAACTCTTTTTATAATGTAGCATAAATTAACAGTTTTAATTAATTAAAAAAAAAGAGAACATCTATGAACGTGATAGAGATAAATTACGCTTTTCTGATTAGCTACCTTAGAAGACTTTTTAGACGGTGATTTCGGAGTATCCAGTTTGGTATCCTGTGTATCCAGGAAGCGTAGAGGTTGACCAATGGCCGAACCGTAGTCGTCTCCAAACTCAGTAAGTTTTCTTACTGCGTCTTCATCTACTGTTGCCTCGGAATACGCCTCGCTAAGATAAGGCATGTCCTAAACGAATATGGTAAATTTTAATAAAAATATCACTTTGGTATATATACTAGTGTACTCAAAAAGAGTACAAAAAATAATAAGGAGTCAAGAAATAAATTGAACATCAATTCAATCAATCATGTTTAATTTCATTTAAGTATCATGTTTTGTTGGCAAGAAAGGGAACAACATTATTCGTCATTTTTATTTCATACGAAAGTCTTTAAATATTACATAGTTTTTGAATCATAGTTTCCAAGGAAAATTTAAATCATAATATCAACGTTTTTATATAGCTAAAGAATAAATATCACAAATGTTTAATTTTAACACAGTGCTTCGCTATTAAGATACCGGTAGCATTTTGGAAAAATAATTTCTTCCAGTCTTCAGTGTTTCCACCATTCATCAAAAATTTTTTAGAATATATTCAAAAAGAGATTTCACATAAGTAAGGTACTCTGTAAAATGTTAAAGAACAATACAAATATTCCTAAGGTCACTATGGATCTAAAAGCTATTTTTTTAATCAGTGAACTCTTGAAAAGGCTAGAAAAGAACTCATATTTGAAATAGGTTAAGATTTAAAGTTTGATATGTTAGATGGATAGTCTTCGTGTTGTTTTTACGAGCAACGTAAATGAATAATCAATCAATCATTTAGATGGTTAAACTATTAATAAAATATTCCATTATGTTTTTCCCTCACACTTTATTTACGGTCACGAAATCGAATAATTAAAAAAAAGAGATCTAAAAAGACTAAAAATTATATAGCATTTCAATTAATTGAATTATTTTTCACAGTAACTACCATTAAAATATTACTTTCATATCAAGATACTATCATTCTTTGCTGTTTCAAAAATATCTCAAAAATTGTTCATGTATATAAATAAATAATTTATAAATATTTTATAAATAATTATTTTTCGTTAATCATCTTAATTATCGTCTAGAATAGACAGTTGACATTTAGGGAAATATTATTTTGCCAAATAAAAACATTTTAAAGAGTATAATAATCTGTTAATTTTAATTATTAATGTTTTTAATATTTAGTTGTAGTTCTTTTTAATATTTAATGAATATTAAATAAATAGAATGAAGGAATTACTCTGTGTTTATAAAAGAGGGGAAAAAAGCAAATACCATTAAATAAAAAATAATAATAAATTATTCCATGCAAAGTTTTCCAAAGAACAGACTTAATATAGTAACTGAAGGTGCTAATTTTTTTGATAACTATTAAATTATTCAATTAAACATTAAAGAATTAAAGCAAATGATAATATGGCAACATAATGGATATTCAATCGATCAAAAATGATTCATTAATTCATTCAGTCATTCATTATTCAATTACTATCTCATTCTCTTTTTCATTCGTTGGAAAAAATATTCAAAAAACACTTTATGTTGAAAAGTGCGGGTTGACTAAAACAATAGCTCCTTGGGTGGCTAATGAATGATATTCTCGGCAAAGCATACCTGATATCCATCCCAAACTTGATCCGATACTGTGCTTTGCTCTTCTAAGTGAGTTAATACAACATCGCTCTCTGCCGGTGAGAGCAAAGATGCTGAAGTGCGGCAACTTTTCAAGTTATCTTCAAGGGCCAACTCGAGTTCATCTTTCAAGTTCAATTCCTCTCTGGATGCTTTATTTGCCTAAATTAAAAACAAATACTTCAATAGTGCAAATGGAAATGATTTTTTCCATAGTATTTCCCGAATATTAGAATTTTCAATCTTGATAAATTGAGCAAGAGATTTAAAAGTATATAATAATATAAACTCTAATAAAAATACTTTTAGACCTTTAAAATACCTTTTTACAGCTTTAAATATGGTTTTTAAAACATACTTGTATTCAGTTTTTCAAAGAATATAACCCAGAGAAAGTTTTTATTATGAGTATAAAGCGTTTTGTGAATTTTGAAATAAGTCCCATTAGAGTAATTAGAGAGATATGAAATATGACTTTGCTCTTTTAAGTAAATCATCACATTTTAAGAAGGGTATTTCAGTTTTGTTTGGTATCTATGATAAGAGAAAAAAATGTCAAAACTGACTTTGAGTAACAAACTTAAAAACAATTTTAATGAAAATATTTTTTCTTCTTCTTGAGTAAGACAATTAAAAAAACACTGCTAAATGAGCTCATAATAATTTTTTCTGAGGTTTATTTTTTTTTGTATAAAGAGTTTGTTAAGTGCAAAAAATGAGAATTGAGATAAATAGTTATTTTTTCTAAAAAAAAATCCATTCATTACAATTCATACAGTTGTATTTTTACTGTTTTTCGGTAGTGACTCAAAGAAAAAAATTGTAAAACTACAAAATTTTTGAACAAAAACAAATAGCAGAAGTACAAAGAAACACGCGAACAGAATTTTGAGAAACACTTCTAACAAATTGAACAAAAAATTGGTTAAAATATTAAAATTTGTAGAAGTAGTAAGAATTTTGAAATATTGAAATATTTTGAAAATTTTTTAAAAAAGTAATTGTTTATTTGAAAATAAAGATTTTTCTTTTGAAATGCATATTATGTGTGTGTTCAAATATGATAATTACAAAAAATTTTAATAAATATATAATTTTTTAAAAAAATCGTTCACTATCCCCTTAAAATATCTATTTGAATTGAAAATGAAAATCTCACTTACGTAAATGGAAAAAAATAGCCACAAAGGATTTTTTAATATATTTTGTTTTTTTCTAATCTCGTGAGTCACTGAAATTTGTAAGATAGATTTTTTTTTCATTTTTAAACTTTAAAAACTTTTTTGTTTGTATCAAATAAAAATAATAATACAAAAAAAAATCAGAATAAAAACAGCTTAAAAATGAGTCATAGCATTAGAATATACAGTACGCATTCCGTAAAATAAAAATACCTGTGATGAACACATAAAGCCCTTGATGGTATCTAGCTTCATCAAATACTAAAAACAAGTCACGCAATTTAATCATATTTCACGTTGCATTTAATAAAGGTCTTACAGTAATACTCTTGAGGGAAAAAACAGCTTTTATATAAAAGCTATAGAAATTATTATCGCGTTCAATAATACAGAGAGCTGGGATGATTTTCGTAGTAACATTCCCTCTAATGCGGGCAATGAATGAAACTCCATTCTCTCCTTGTGTCATATGGAGGAACGTGACCCCAGATTCTGGAAAAAACTGTGGCAGAACAAAAACTCGGAAAAGTTCTTTGTTGTGAACTCATTGTTCTCTGATCCCAGTTCAGACAGAAGGGAAGGTATGATATGGATCAAAGGGTAGGAGATTCTTATATCATATAGCAGCATTTGATAATTGCCCTTCCTTGAGGTGAAATGAAATTGTATAAGGTTAATGAAGAAGACTATACACTATACCTCAAAATATAATTATTTTCCACAAGCTGAAAGATAATATTAATAAGGGATATTTTTAATCTTTCATTTTATTTTAATAGGATTTTCTATCGCAAAGAAGTTATGTAAGAAGATACATAATTTACTTCTTAAATTTAAATTATTAATTAATAATGAAGCATCTCATGCTTTTTATTATCAGATTATGAACTTTTTTTTTCTTTTCCCACCATTTTAAAAATCACTAGAGAATTGAATTTTATAAGAAATTGCATAAAGGGGTTATTTTTTGCAGCTTTTTACAAATCTCAGTATTGTTAAAAATGAGTAAGTTTAAAGAACATTTTTTTCAAAAATTGACGGGTTACGCAGTCCCTAATTTTTTTGTTCGCATTTATCGCATTGTTATTTTAATGAGTGTAGTTTTTAAAATTTTAAATGATTTTTTTATATGTGGAGTAAAACGTGAAAACACGTCCTTTCAAAACGAGGACACTTAGTGTACATTTCAACCCGTAATTTATTTTCGAAAACTTTTTCAGGTATTGCGTTCTTTAATACTCTATAATAATTTAAGAAAACTATCACTATCATGTGTGTTATATGTAAAGATCTTTGTGATTGAAAAATAATTTTTTAAAACTTTATAACTAATAAGGCTCTAAATATCATTTATTATAAAATTAACGTTAATTATAAAAGTAAAATTAATAGTTAAAAAGTAATCCTCATTTGCAAAATTAATTAAATCATTTTAAAATTAAATTTTTTTGTCTTAGTAATAAATTCCTAAAAGTATTAAAATAAAATCGATGCTCTTACTACATATGTATTGCGATTTAATAACATATCATAAATTAATATATTTATAAATATTCATAATGTATAATAAAAATCTTCAATAAGAATGATATATAAAAATATTACATAATTATGAATATGTTGAGAAAATGCACGAAAGACATTTCAAAAAGTAAACAAATTTTCATTTTTAAAAAAATTGGTTTGTTTCGTCCCAAAATTATTTTCCAATATTTCTTCATAGAAAATGAAACAGACTTTCAAAAATTGACATAATCACTTTCAATTATCCCAAATCATATATTTAAAAAGTAAAATTCTGTTGATAAAGAGGAAATTAAATTTGAAAGTTAAATAAACGATCATTGACAAAGATAAAAAAAAATATTTGAAATTAGGAAAACTACATTAAATTATTTTGTCCATCATACGATGATCATGTGATGGCTAAAACCAAAGCTCAATAGATTTAATACAAACGCATCACTTCCTTCGTAATCACAAAATCTCTTTTTTAACACTTATTTCCGTCACGGTTTAAAGTAAAAGACAATCTGAAGGAAAAATCATAAATTTCACTTCCTTATCAAATAATTTTAAAGCATCTTGACGTAAACTTAAAAAAACAAGCAAAATTTTCCTTGAAATAAAAAACTTTCCATATGATAGTAAAAATTAATAATATATCTTAGTTATTTATTTGTGTCGAAACTGACAAATGCGTCATTAACTCTTACTGTTACTTTACGCAGTCAGAACAGTTTAAAATTTTCTATAAAATTTACATGGAACCTGGTTCGTACCACTAAAAATACAAATATGCGGGTTTCCATTATTTCTGTTGTTAAATGGTATCTAAGCGGTAAGTAAATAATAAAACAACATTAAATGCACTATCTAGCTTGTAGAACATCGAATGCTACGAAAAGTGACGAAATATAATTTATTTTTAAGTCTTTGAAGCCTTTTCAGTCATTGAACAAGAAACTATTTATTTGAAAAAATTAACTCATTTTCAAACTACCTTGACCCAATACAGTAAGAACTAGTCGGTTTACTAAAGAATTAAGTTTAGTTTAAAAATAAAGTTTAAAAAAATGCTTTTCTACATTAAATTATTTTGAACAAACGAAATTATTTTTTATTACTAACGAAAAAACTGTGTCCTATATAAGAAGAAAAAAAAAATTTTAAGTTATTCATATAGTGTTAAAAATTAAATGTATAAAACACAAGATAGCAAACAAGTTATAATACAAACATATTCACCATAAATTGCGATCCAACAAAAATGTTTTCATACAGAAATTAACTAAGAGCGAGCAAGGAAAATGTTATTTATCGTTTGTAAAATAATGAAAACATTCCCACTAAATTGAATCAAATGAATGATAAAACGAAAATATTTTGAAATCATAATTATTATATTTTGCATATATGTATACAAATATTTACTATCGTTAAAACAAACTAAATTGAGATCTGTTGAAATGTGTATTATAAACTACATCAAATAAAGCGATCTTAAATAAATGATAAATAAGTTATAAATGATAATAATATCGAGTTAAATATTAAAATTTTTAAATACACGAAAATTTTTGTCATGAGTATATTCAGAACAATACAAAAGTAGAAAAATTAACTTTTACTTTTGAAAATTTAAATGTTATATAATTTCAAAGCTTCTATTTTTAATTGACATTTTTTCTCTTTAGTACTATGTTTCATTCATGTTATTAGCTGTCACAAACAATGAAAACCGGTTTTTAAGAGTGACTTATGCAACTTCAAAAAATTAAGAAGGAAAAAAAAAAAAAAGAAATTTCTTTAATTCATGACCACACTCTCACACACATTTTTTTTTTTACTCAAAATGTTTTTATACGAGTACATGAAATATAAAAAAATTAAATAAAAATTTACTTACGAACATGATGCTTGTTATTCATGCTATAAAAAGAGTACTAAATACTTCTCAGATTTACATATTTAAAGGAAACTATTGCACATATAAACACCGATTAGTATTCTACCTGTACAATGAATAAATCAAACGAAAAGAAGCTTCGTCTACAAAGCTAAAACAATATTGTCTGCATTTGTGGGCCTTAAACAACAAATCTGGACTACTTCAGTCTAAAGAGATGAACAATGTGGAAATTCCTTATGATGTCATAGAAATAAGTTTAAAGGAAATTAATAGAAAAAGCAGGAAAAATGGCAATGAATTCACCTAAAATGACAGGCGCATAAAAATAGTATTTTGTAGCAGACAAGGAAGCTTCCTTCTATTACAAAAGACTGTGCAAACATGTTAAATGTTCTTTTCATGTTAAGACTGTAGTCTTAATGTCAATGAATGTACAGAAGAATACAATATAAGGAACAGTTTAACACACATTACAGACAGTCAAGGAAATTTCAGGTATATGAGTTGCTGAACAATGGGTTACACATTATAATCAATTTATTTAAAAGGACGTTTCAAGATTTTGATTGCGATCAAAATACTGAGAAAAAAAAAAAGAATTAACGATTCCATCAATGCCTATGGAGAAAATTCCAATGCAACTTAAAAATAAGTCCCATTTTTTTTGAGAATGTGTTTTATCTCAGTCGCTATAGTTTGCTATCGTTTTATGAAAGAACAAAATAAAACTATTCACTTGAGCATAAAGAGATGACAAATTTTTAAGAAAAATGAACCACAATTTTTGATAAATAAAAACATTCTATAAACAGAAACTAATAATAAATTCACAAAAAGTGACTGCAATTCTTGGTATGCAGGTGTTATACTATTACTTATAATAATATGATATGATAAAAAAATATGTATAAATGTTATAATTCTTCTATCCTCAATAGACGCACTTAAAGTTTCTTAGAAATATTTTTAAGAAATTAATCCAAGTCAGGAGAATAAAATTCTTCATTATATTTTAAATACTTTAGAACTTCCAACAGTTACACAGGATCATCAATCTCATATTAAACAGTAAAGACTTTATAAAAAAGACATTTTCAATATGAATAATATTAATGATAGACAATTCTTACACGGATGCTGAAAAGAAGCATAAATAACTAATCAATTATTAGTTCTTTTTATCGCTTGATTTCTTTTTATCGCTGAAGTATAGATAAGAGTGTGTGATCTTAGAAATTTTTAGTCATTATGTTACATGTACCAAAAAGTATTTAATTGACTTTGAAAGATCAAATCGACTTGATTTGAGAATAAGTAAAATTTGATAATTCTACCTAATTTTTAAATGATCAAAAAAGGTCAAGATACTAACAAATTAACGTCTTTTGTTAATAATAGAAAAAGATATACAGTGAGAATTTCTTGAACATGATTCAAAGAAAAATGAAGATGAGGATATTGTAATATGGTGAATGTAAAAGAGTGAACAAAACGAAAATTTTATCCGTGTGTCAACATAATAATAAAAACGATAAACTAAACAAACAAAACTATCATCTGTATACAATCTACCCAAAAAGTTTATATGTGTCTTTAACAATTTAAAATTATATGAAATATTTTGTAAAAAAGAGTTAAGAATTGAATCAAGTAAATAAATACAAAACAATGAAGTTATTTGTGTAATAATCCAGATACTCTTAATTAAATTTAAAGGAATTGTATGGATAACATCTTTGCCATCAAGGATTATTCTTATATTTTGAAAATTTTTAATAAGACAATATATATTAAGCATTCACCTAGAAATAAATTTTTACATAATTTTATAGCAGACTTCAAGATTGATTCTACTAATTTGTACTACAAAAAAAGACCAATCATTTAAAGTTCTTGAACATTATTTCAGTTAATAAGGATTAAAAACTAGGATATATGGATAATACTCTAACTAACAAGTATTATATTTATAAACCAATAGGGCTTCTAAAAGTATCACGTGCAGTTGAATATTTTTTAACATTGCTTAAACTTCACGATAATATTTATAATTTAACTTTTTTTTTTCACTAGTAATAAGTATTATAGACTAAATATTGAAATTACTTGAATAATATTCCAGATAATCATGATTTAAAACCATAATTTTAACAGATAAAGTTCTCTCTACTAAGAAATTTTTTATAAATTAATAAGATTTGTTATATATATTATCTGACGAGGTCTGATTTAAGAATTTTTTTTCGACAACTTCAAAATAATGTTGAGAATTGAATCTTCATATACGACGATAATCATGACTCAAACTAAAAATCAATCGAGTAACAACTTCGTATCACGGTTATAGAATAAAAGGAATCACACACAACTTGAAAAATATTTAAAAAGAATTTAAGTGAAATTGCTTTTAATATGATATCTATTTTATAGTTTATCGTAAGCTAGCTCATCTGTACTAAATAAGCGTTTGCACAATCACAAAATTTAATGAAAAAATAAGGAAACTTCTCACATAATGTCTTATCGATAGAACCGCAATTCTGAACATTTTCATGGATTATAATGGTTTAAAAGAATGGAAAAAAAAGAAAAGAAAGAAAGAGAGAAAGAATGTGGTCTAGAACATCGGTGACCCCCCTTTCCTATCCAAAAAATATCAACATGAACTTTATGGTTAATAATATTACTGTTTTATTGAACGTTTGATTATAACCACAACATTTATACAAAACTTAAAATGTTATTCTTTGAAACTTTTACGTGAAACTGCTGAAAAAACTCTAGTTTGCTTTAAATAAACACAAGATTAGAAATTAGCTTATTTCGACTGCTTATAATTGAAACTGAATGTTAGTCAAATGTAGATTTTAATTTTTTAAGGAATTAAACTAAAAAACACTAATTAATAATAATATGCCAGGAACAGAAATTGAGGTTATTTTTCTGCTCTTTTTAATAAAGGAACGAAAGTTAACAAGATTAACTGTTTTCACCCGTAACAAAAACTATCTGGAATTCATAGAAAACTTGTTCAAAACATTAAAACACTGAATAAGATTCTCAAAATAGTAAACCAGTCTTAGAAAACAAATAACCAAAATGTGGAGCTCAAATCCTCTTACCACTGCAGAGGAATGATCGCTTTCCGAGAAGAAGTTTTCGGAGCCTTCCAAGAAGTCGGATCTCTGTGAAAAGTGTCTTCTTCTGCTGCTGCATCGACTGGTCAAGGTTGTGGACCTGTGACGGCCCTTGTCGCTGTTGGTCAGCACACTCCGAGACGACCTAAGAGACAGAGATGATCTGAATGAATTGAAAAGAGTAAAAACTACAATCATGATACAAATCTGGAGCAATACACGATGCACTTAGAATGATCAATCAACATTTCATACATTGATTATGATCTGTTCACCGACCTCTCATTTTTAAATACACTATTCTTTCGTTTCGGAAGGAAATGCAAAATTTGGATAGTCACAGAAAAAAGAGAGACTGCTTTAAGGGTGCCAGGACATGCGCAGAATAGTAAAATACCTATTTAAGGCACATTGTTTTCTGTGACATATATCTTTTGAAATTGTTAGTAGAGCTTTAATTTTTTGTGTACCTAATAATATTTTAATGATTCCATAGAACTTTTAAATTAATAGATTTTTACCCCTCTTAGATGAATATGGATATGATTTTTTAGACGTATTTGAATTTAGGTACCATTTAAAAAGTCGTTACACTCCATAGTTCCGAATTTTTTTTTATGCCTCTATAAAGGATACCCATGTATACAGCGAATCAAAAATATTTTCTCTCTAAGTAAAATACTTAAATTTAAAAGAAATAATTTTTTAAATTTTTTTTAATTAAAAGAAAAAAACTTTAATTTTTAAAATTACAAAGTTCTATAATATTTTCAACAAAAATATATAGTGATATCATCAAAAATGTTGATTTGGCATTTTTCTGCATTATTTTATATATGACGAGTAAAATATTCCGTAGTTTTTTTTTTTTTTTTTTTTTGAATATTTTTTTTAATGGCACCTAATTGGGAATACATTTCAAAAATCATGTTTTTATTCAACAAGAAGGAACAAAAACTCTTTTGATTAAAAAATTATTTTTATAGTTCTATAAAATGTTAAAATATCATTATTACGCACACAAAACATCTAAGCTCTTCAAATATATTTAAAACATATATGTCATGAAAACAAGAAATCAAAAATTCTGTATTTTACTGTTCTCCCACATGTCCAGGTATCCTTATATTCCAGATTTTTTAGAGGGGGCACTTGTATGAAAGATAACTTGCTCTAGGATTAGTACAAAAGGATAAATTATATTAATTACATATTTCAATAAAATTCAAATTATTTCTTTTTCTGTAGCATGAACTCCTGTTGCTACGTACATTCCTCTGAAACCTCAAACATCAAAATAATTATTTTTTATGGTGATTTAAAATTCATATAATTTCGAAATAATTAACGATATTTTCTTTTGAAAATATAGTACTTTTTAATTCGATAATATATTAACATTCATGGGATTAAAGAAGTATAATTCCAACTCTTAATTATTTACCTCAATAATTTTGCATTATGGATTCTGATTTTTGAGTTTTACAAAAAAACTGCCAAAGCTTTAATATGTTATTTTATATAATAAATGCTTTTATTGTACGCATACATCTAATGGAGCGTTTTCAAACACTGTTAGAGATTACTTTTAAAATCTTTAAAAATTGACAAAAAAGCAGACAGACGGAGATGGATTACAGATGGCAAATAAACAGTATTTTTTAAAAATATTATACAAGCATTCAAATTAAAAGTTATTGATTTTTCCCCTTTTCTTTACATACAGAAGTACATTAGAATGGTTCCAAAACATTTCTATGAAATAAACTCGACTTAATCAAAAAATAGTCATTCATTTATTCCCTATTTGAAATGTGACAAGATCTCCCCTTTAATGAAATAGAAGGAAGAAAGTTGTTTGTGAGCGAAATATGCATATTTCTTTCAAAACTCGAAGGAAATAACCTGTCTTAAAAACTAAAAGTTTATAAAAATGAGTTTTAAGAAACTATTTACTACCAAGATTTCACATTTCTAATATTGTTACAGATAATTTTGAGCACAAACAAAGAAATAAGACCTTTCTCTAGGCATTTCACTAAATGCTACCTCTCAGTAAATTACAAGGTTCAAAAAGAGAAAAATGAACAATTTAATTTTCGAAAAATTTAAGAACTTAAGTTAAAGTTCATAAGAAATCTCTAGATATTTGTATGTGTGTGTTTTTAAGTTTCATATGAAATTTGCGTATTTGATTAATTAAAAAATATTTCTGAACTCTGATGTAATCGTATACATTTAAGCTTTATTAACTTCAATATATCTTTTTTATATTACCCGATCAAATAAAGTAAACACAATATAAACAACGTCATTATCATAAACTTATTACAAAGCCTACTGAGATTAAAAAAAATACGAACTTTGCTATTAATACTTATATGTTTATCCAATTTTTATTTATTTGATATGCTTCATTATTCATGCATAGAGTTCAATATACGGAAAGGCCTTACAAGTAAAAAAGTCATTACCTGTGAGGTTTTTAAGCAACTGGGGAAACAATCTTTTTAAAAAAATTAACAATAACTATATTTTTGTTTCGTTCACCTCATAAAATAAATTGTTTCTTTTAAAAAAAATTCTTTGTTCACTAACTTCAAAAGGTGAAACCTTTCACTCCATCCCGGCCCGCCGGCGGGGCAAAAAAAAAAAAAAGGGAATTATAACTTTATCCTAAGTTTCCAAAGATTAAATTTAGCCCCCCCCCCTTTTTTTTTTAAAAAAAAAAAGTGCAATTGACAATTTCATAAGTTTGTGAAGAATTTTTTCCCCTAAATTTGTGAAGAAGTTACTGCTCCAACAGATGCAAAGCATGCAAGAAAGCTGTACTTTCTAAGACAATTAACCGATAATCATTTTAACTCTACATGTACTAAAACAGTGCTTAAATTTTAAGGATTTAAAGTAGAAGTATCGCGTAAATTCATTTCATGTAGCAACAAATGACCAATTAGAAACTTTTATTTCATATAGTGTCAAGAAAAGTTGCTGAAGAATGCTCAATTACGATAAATCCATACTTCTTGTACTCCTTTTATCAACATGAGCTAAAATGCTGTTGTTTTGAGAAAATGGCGTCAATAAAAATGTTTGGTTATAAAATACAGAATACACACGGTGTTAGGCTCAAAAGATTGACATAATATATTATGATTGTAATAATTATATTATGAGTTTGCTTAAGGTATATTTGCATTACTTAGATATATTTAATTTTATATTTTATTGTCTGCTTCTGTTTTAATATCCGAACAGAATATTATTGTCTACTTAAATAATTTATCGTTTGATCTTATTCTAATATTTAATTGAATGATTTTTACGGAAGAATCGTCGGTTTTTATTCTTTTTGTTGTTAATATTGACAATATTTTTGTACTTTAGAATGTTTTGCTTGTGAAAAAAAAAAACATTACGGAATTGGAAGAGGGTGTTTTTATTCTCGTTATAGAAATCGCTACAGTGCAGCCTGGTGCTCGAAAGTACGCTTGCTTAACTCTAATTAATATTCATTTTGGAGAGCCAGTAATATAAATTGGGGAAGATGATGGCTATCCAATATAAAAACTCAAAACTTTCATCGTCAAATGAGCTCGTTACCAAAGGTGAAGGTCTTTTATAACCCGAGTAAATTTTAAAAAATAAACATTAGCGCATGTTAAAATGAAATTATCAAAGCCAATTTCAATTTTTAAATGTATCATTTGTAAACCTATTTACGTTGCTATATCATGCTTTGGAATGAATTGAAAATAAAATACATACATCACTATTTCATATGAACTCTAATGAGCATCTTTACAACTCGAATATCTCATTAAGAGTTGTATAGAGTTTATAATGGTATAGTATGATGTTGTATTACTGCTTGGTCCGAATTAAATCTGTGAAATTCAGTATATACACATACAAATATATACATCATTATTTCATATGAATTCTAATGAGCGTCTTTACAACTCGAATATCTCATTAAGAGTTGTATAGAGTTTATAATGGAAAAGTAAGTTGTATTACTGCTTGGTCCGAATTAAATCTATTAATTTCAGTAAGTGATTAATTATATCTAATTTTTTAAGTTTTTTCCCCTTCAAAACACCCAACATCTAAAATCTTTTGTTTCTAGTCAGGAAAACAATCGATGCCTAAATTAAACCATTGAATAAATTAGGTCGTGGAGCGTTGAATCGTTGGATGAGAAGTGCTGAAGTTCGCAGCAAACAAAATGCAACTTCCACTTTTCATTAGTTCTAGCACATTCGGGTCCAAGGACAGACTTCTTTTGTAAACGTGTTTCCTTGACACGAGACCTTTTCTTTTTTATCAGTCTGGGTAATACAGTTTGTTATTATTCGCAGACCCGGGGCTGATTTTAGGAATACTCCTCACCTGTTGGAGCTGGAAGACTTTCTTCTGCTGCGACGTTTCTTTCTTCTCTCGAAGTCAGAAGAGCTAGATTGATTGTGCGACACGAAGCTGGTGAGACTCTCGTCATGCTGGCTGCCGTGTTTGTAGGTCTTGCTGTCGGAATGCTGCGAAAGGATGGATCCCTTGGCATCCTCTGCCGAGCTGTCGGAGCGATGACGAAGCACGTTTGGAAGACTGGATGACAAGCGGTGCTTGAAGTCGAAAGTTGAACTCTGGGAGTTTTCCTTGTGCTGATGGTGGGTGGGAATGCTGAAAAGCATTAAAAACGGTTGTAATTAAAGATCGTCTGATAGGATAAATAGGGAGAAAGTTTTAATCAAAAGTAACTATCATATGAGAACTTTATGAAAAATACAGGTATAAACAAGCACTGGACTTATTTAAGGGAAACACTTAAATTATTTTAGACATGACGAAAACTTGTCTATGACAGTTCTAGGAATCAGTTTCCTAAAACTAACATAGATTTTTCTTAGTAAATTTAATGGCAACCAGATCCTTTTGAGACCAAATGTTTTCCAACATTTCATTTATTAAAGATGTAATAAAAGTAACAGATGTGTCATTGAAGTTCATGTAAAGTTACAGAAATAATGAAAATAAATCTTGCAATTTTGAAATGCAATCAAGTTAAGAAAACCAGAATTTGTATACCTTACTATTCTAATTTCCATACCAGTGAGTAAAACGACCATTAGAATGATAAGTGGAAATTAAGATATTTGGAAATCGTAACTCATCAATCAATCTACAGTAATATTTCAAATAATGGCACCAGTATTCTAAAGCATATATTTTTCACTATCAATGCATAATCATTGACAAGAAAGAAGAAACTGACAAGAAGTGATGTAGTAAAATTAAATTGTATGAACTAAATTAATAAAAAAATAATAGTTGGATATAGTGTTCAGGTACAATTTTTCGCTTACCATTCAGTTATCCATAATTCATAGAAATCATGGATATGAATTAACAGAATAAATTTGAAAAAGTTAACGATAAAAATGTGTCATCGATTTACGATGGATATGAAGATATCCAAGTTTTATGTCATAACGTGTAATTCTTAAAAGTCCATTACAGTCATAATCTAAACATTAAAATATTATTTATATTAAATTGTCATTCATGCGTAGCGACATTGAAATATCTAGAAAAATAGTTGATCAAAAATAAAATATAACTTTTTTTATGTATTAAACGAATTTTAATTTACCTAGTTAAATATATTTCTTCAATAACAGAAAAGATTTACAATTAAATAAAGTAAGTTACTTCGGTTATTAAATTATTTTATTTAAACTACTATTAGCAGCCTATGTGTGTGTGATTACTTAGATTATTATTTAATTGTTCCTTAAGTCAAGAACTACTCATAGTATAAACCTTTGAATTAATAAAAAAAAATGAAACATATTATTCCTCTATTTTATGATAGAAAAAAAATCACTTATACTAGATTTTAAAAAAAAATCAACATTCAAAATTTTCTTTCTTAATCGTAGTTCTACACTAAAATGTAATGTGTTTTTGAAGTTTTAATATTTAATAATGGGATTTTATGTTCATAAATTTCCCTTTTAAGAACGTTAATTTAGAATTTGAATAAAATAAAAAAAACTAGAGGTATGTATTTTAATTAAATGCAACTAGAAGGCCTTTTTTACAAAAAAAAATTATTAATAATATATGTTTAATAATACGAAAATGAATCTCAAAATGAAAACTTTAAATTGCTATATTTTTTTCTAAAGACATCTTCACTCAATCTTTTCAAACAATGCAGTTATTCGAATGAACAGAATTACTCCAAACAATTGTATTCCACGTTGAGTTATAAAAATATTTTCTCGAGAGCTTTCTGACTGGAAAAAAATGACCGCTGATGAACGTACAGACTCACACAAAAGAAGAAAGTAACCATTCGGGTCATTGACTCACCGCATTATTGATCCTATGTCAATACAATTAAATTGTTCAAGGGTCGTTCAAAATCCTTTATTTAATGCAGCATGCAAAGGGAAGAAAAAATATTTCGGAAAAGCACTTTTGTTTTGTTTTGTTCGGAAGAAAAGAAACTCATTTCAGTTTTAGAAATTATAGATAAATTTTTCAAAAAATATTATGATGAATTACTTGTTCAGTGAAATAATTAAAATTTTTCATTGAAATACTTGGTGGATTTTTTTTTCTTTCCTGAAATGAATGTTTAACTAACACAAACTTTTAAAAAGCAAGCTTTTTAAACAAGATAAAAATATAACTGTTAAAAATTAAGATTCCTACACGAATGCTTTCAGAATTTTTTCATCAAATAGTAATAGAATAATACTCGATTAGTAGGGGGAAATTTTAATCTGCATATTTTCAATCAATCATTATATTTTTAACTATGAATACACAGAAGGAAGGTTTTTAACATCAAAAAATATATGTATGATTTGTCATTGGCTCTTTGTTTTTTATTGAATATATATTATTCATAGCAACATCTGAATTTTAAAAATCGTTAAGGGCACAGATCATTAAGGACCAAGAATATATATAATTGATCAAAAGTTAAACAAAAAATAATTTTTTACCAACTGTAAATATGATGTATTTGACTAGCCTTACATATAGGTTACAATAACATTTATTACACGAACAAAATAACGAGTTAAAATACTCAGCAATTTTATATAAAACGATGTTCAAAATTCCTAAGCAAGATACATTATTTCATTATTTAACAATATTTACTGAAAAAAATAAGATTGAACCAAGTTTTCATAAAATTAAAATATTGACTAATGTTTCAAGGTTTAAAGAAAAATTATTAACATGTACAAATGCAATATATTAATGAAATCTATAAAAACTGTCTATTCTTTACAAATGCTCATTACAAAAATTTCGGTCGTGAATTTTATCGTATTTTGAAACTGTATAGAAAGCATTCTTATCATTCCTAAAATTTAAACAATGAACATTTGGATATTTCTTTTTTACTGATACAATCTTCTCAGAGAGCCTCAATTTCATTATTCATCAGCATATTTTACCGCATTATAAAATTGGAACATGCCACCAGAGATTGAGACATAGGAAAAGACAATGATAAATATTTATCATTTGAGATTTGATCGAGAGATATATTCTTAATTCTTTTTAACCACGATTTATGAGTTTATGTATAATGCATATACACTCTCTAGAAAATAGAATATATTTGGATATATTTTCGCTAAACGGTTGTTTTAAAAATAATTTATTTTCAGCGGATTAAGCATTCAAAATTTTTTTTTATCTCTGATAAAGCAGCATTAAATTATCATTTGTGACGATTAAACATTCATATATGAATTACGCATCGTGAATTCACTTTAGTTCAACGGAATCATTTTTTTAAATGAGCAAAGAATTTAAGAAATATACTGAAATATATAAATTTTATTTAGAAAGTTTAAGAGCTTGGAAAATAATCAAAATAAATGAAATAAATATGAAAATAAAATGAAAAACTGAAGAATATACAACGAAAAAAAATATTTGAAAGCTTGGTATATAGTGTTGGCTTTACCGCGCGTTTCAACAAACATGTTGAGACTTCAAATGATATTGCTAGAATTGAAGATCTCTTAAAGTTGATGAAACGTGACTTTTATAAATAAGATTAGAATTATTGAAATGTAGTGAATTGTATTGATAAACTGCATGTATAAGTAGAAAATCATTTAATACGAGGCTAGATAGCAGTAAGGAAAGTGAACGAGGAAAGCTATAAAAGAAGGAATAGAGAATATATTGACAAGTGTAAGGAGTTATGAGATCGAAACCAGGAAGGAACTATATTGGGTCAGTGAATCGGACTTTCATCTTTAAATCCACTGAGGACTCGAACTTGATTGGTACATATCAGTTAAGTAATTCATTATTATATTAATTTTCAGAGTCAGACGCATATAGTGATTGTTTTTAGAGATAAAGTAAGACAGGGATTGACAACTAATCTGATTGGACCATTGATTAGTAATTACTTCAAATAAGTTGAACAATGATAGCAGAAGGAAGTAATGAAGATGCTTTACATATATATCGATTTTCACACCACTTATTAAACATTAAATTATAGGCAATAAATAATTTTTTGCGACTTACTTGGCTAAGGAATGTTCAGTGTCAGGCATATTCCAACCACGAGATCTCAAATCTCCTTCTGAAGAAGCCTTCAAGACATACCATCTCAAATCTGCGCAACTATCGCTAGAAAATGGTCCATTACAGCATCGAAAAGATCCAACTGTACACTGTCTTCTGCGCAAGCACGATGGCGTTGAGGACAACGGAGGAGGCAGCAACGCTGGAGGATCTCCAGAATCTACTTCGAAGCGACGAGAATTGCTAAATCCACGAATGACAGTTTCAATGGATCCCTCACCACTGTACGAATCGAACCTTTCTTTGACATGGAGAGCATCGTCGTCGAAAAAAGAAGACGAAGAAGACATGGCATTTCCTTCGTCCGCGCTAGAGGACGTGTATTCCCCGCTGGCATCACAAGAAGACAAGTCCTCGCACAATTTAAGTGGTGGGAGATTCTTGGTGGATTCTTCACTGGATGAGTATCCGCTGCCACTGCGAAACAGACCTCGTCTCACGCGCGTGTGAGTGACAATATCGAAAGGTTTGGAACATCGTTTCAGCCATGATCGGACTCTCATTCCACCACCACCTTCCCAAATGGTGACGAAATCGTTGGAGTCACTGTCTCGCTTCCGCTTCAAATTCGGAGAGGCGAAATTTCGAGATTCTAGTCGACCGTGGGATTGGATTGGAGTAGAACTCAGACATTTCGACTTCTGGAATGAGCTTCGTTTGCAGCTCAAATCAGGTAATTTGTTAAGTACAGGTGCCTTGTATGTCTCCTGTTCTGAATCCGTGCTTGAAGACTTATTTTCCGTCAGTGGTTTTTCAGTGAGTTTGATGAAATTTTTGTTGAAATCGCTGGTGGTCTCGGGGGGTGAATTAGTAGAAAAGTCAGAACCATTCGCACAATTCATATTCAACATTTTATCGTGCACGTTGTTGTTTTCATTTCCATTCGTTTCCTCGTCGTTTTCGCTGTCGACTAATATCATCTTGTAGAATAATTGGGATGAAGAAGTGAAAGAACTTCTAGATAAAAAGAAACTTTAAATTAATTGCTTTCAATGAATAATTTCCAACGAAATGTTGAAAAGCAAAAATAGAAAGAATATTTATTATGAAAATATAATGTGACAAAGAGATAAAGCGAATACAATTGAATAAACCTTCAAAAAAATAAAAATAAAAAATTCAAATCTATAGTTCAAATGTAAATTTAATAGATTTTTTAAAGTTTACATATTATGAGTAAGAAAAGACACACGCATTTTTAGCTATTTAATTATAATTAATAATATTCAGTTAAGCAGTATACAAATGTAAAATATTAAATTTACTTTGAAAGTACAATTACAACATTCGTTTCACGGCATGATGAGACATCAAATAGGAATAAGATATTTTTACAGATTTTCTTATTGTACTTCTTCCTGAAAATGCATTTCAATTTAGATAAAGTAAGTCTCAAGCATAAACCGAATAAAAAAATAATTAGAAAAGAAGAGGCACACAAAGCAAAAAGAGAGTAAATTTTAGTCTAAAATATTCTGTAATTGCAAGTAACTTGCCTGTTATGAAAATTATCTGCAGAATCATCACTCTCAATACCACTTAAGTTATACTGCAAGTCATCAATGCCCCCTAGATTACTATTGTCTTCCTTTCCACCATCACTGGCGCAAAAGTCGACACAGCTCTCCAAAACAGTCTCTAGAAAATCGGATTCTTCTCCAGGTAGGCAATGATCAACAAAGTTATCACAGTCGTTCACCAGTGAGGATTTCTCACTGATTGCTTCTGGTGCAGTCAACAGGTCAGTTGCACCAAGTCCGGAATCGTTGAAGGAAGTTGCTCCAGAGGATGAACCCACAGATGATGCGAGGGAAGAGGGTTGTTTGGGATCAGCATTCTCTAACTCCTCTTTCAGGCTGATGCCTTTAGAAGGGGCCTTCTCATTAGCGAAATTGTAGACACGGATATTGAAGTAGCGATCTCCGCCAACACTAATGCCATCGTCGCTGGAGAGATGCGTAGAACTTTCACTTGAATAGCCGACATCTTGAATGATTTCGAAGTTAGTAAAATCATCGCCGTATTCCGCCTAAGGAGAAATATCATACAATGAACGAAGTTAAGTATTTGAAAGTGGATGCATTAGGAAAGAATTTTACTTATTCACATTTATTTTGGAGAGATTAAAACAGTTTCCCCCAAACTTTTTTTCCAATGACCTGGTTGTTTTTAAGGTCCTTTTCGTGACCCACGAAAAAAATTGTCTGTTTCAGATTTGCAGGTGAAAAACAAAACATTATTTAGACATCAATATAATTCTTATGCATTTCAAGGATTGCTTAAATGAAGTTATTACAAAAATGACTGCAGAAAGTAAATTTCAGTAAAGTCAAATTATTACTGAAAAGTGTGAAGCTACTTGTGCTAGTTAAGAAATCTACATTTGTTGATAACTTGATTCTCTAAACCGTTTTGATTTCCAATCTGTTTATATATTTATGTTTTAGGAAAACTAGTGCTAAAAACACGACTTCATACTTATCGGTCATGACAAAAGGTATCAGAAATTGTACAGCTTTTTCTGCTAAACTGGGGTATTCCTAACGACATGATAGCCAAAAACTTTTAGAGCAAGTATATTTCTCCCTCCCCTTTTGGGGGATATATTTTCACCCCGTGGAGTGGTTGATAAGTAACGGTGGCGATTCGAGCCCTCGATTCATCGAAAATTCTCCCTCCCCCCTTTTTTTTTGCTGTGCCTTTAACAACTAAGCCAAAAAGGGGTTCTTTTTCTGGTTTAGTAACAAGGAATTTTAACTTCTGCTGTCGTTGTTGAAGAGGGCCGCCGCAAATTCATCAGAGGTATTTTTCCGTACTTATCTTTGAGTGAATACACGACGATTCAATTATAGATTCAACATCTGAATCCGATAATTCTGTCTCGGATTCCATGTTAAATGAAATGGACTTCTTATCCAATTTTCCCCCTGCTGATTGAAGGTAAACGATCCTTAAAACTAGTCATCAGACCTAGTAAATGTTCCTTGATGGCATTTAAAATCTCATCCGCAGATGAATTCACAGAATACTATTTCTGCAATTCTGTTAGCTTTATAAATGCTTTGTAATTACCAACTTCCCCTCCGAAATGACCACGCATTGAGTTTATATATATATATATATATATATATCTTGTACTTTAAAAACAGTAACATCGTTACCTTGTAAATAAAATCAGATTTAAATTATACTAAAAAAATCAAAAGTATCACAGAGATATTCCGCATCGCATTTGCTAGTTATGATATCACGAAGCGAAGGCGGGACGATCCGGAATTTTTTTTCGGGATGCGGCACCGGATCGCAATCATCATTTAGGAAACCTTGGACTAATGTAACAATTCAGAGATATGAAGATCCACTCGAAATTAATTTAATAGTCTTTAACTATGCAAGGTAGCAAAGATCACACCTGGAAGGGCTTTTATTCCCAGTTACTTATTACGTCATAGTAAAATTTTGATATAAAACAAAGTTATAATATGCAGTAGTTATCAATATCGCTCACGATGATCATTAGTGAAAACAGTTTTCGAACCTCTATCCTCTAGCCACCAGGACTGAGCCATTAGAATGAAAAGATCTCTCATTTATGCTTAATTAAGATTAACCGATAACTATAATTTTAAGCTTTTGTCAGAGAAACCTTTGAGTTTATTGATGTGAAAGAAATTTTTTTAGGCATTTTTCTTCACAACTCCTGCTCAAAAAAACTTACCTGTTCATTCTGAAACACAATAACTATAATGATCTGTTATTATCTTTTATTATATAAAACGATTTTATTTCGATGCATCACATTTACTATGCAACTAAACCCCATTGAAGGAGTTTAATAAAAATGTTTCTCTTCTAAAAACAAATTATTTTTAAAAAACCCAAATATACAAATATTTTCAAGTACATAGGTAATAATTTTGAAGTACATGTAGAAAACAATTATCTCTTTCTCTAAAATTTTTTAATTGACCAATTTATTATGAAAAGACTGTTACAAAATAATAAAAAAATTAAATTCAATTTGCAATTAATTAATTTTTTCTTATCAAAGTCGTAATTAGAAGGAACACGAGGGCTATAAGTTATAGATCTCGTAGTTTTAAGTGACCAGGACAACATCCCATTCTCTAACTTTTACACCAAGCTGACGAGAGGATTTAAGCCCAATAGATTGAATGCGTTCAAACGGCGCTATACAAGTCTTTAGTACCATCAGGATTCGAGCTACTAATCAATTAAGACCTCGTCGGCTATGATCTCAATGATCATGACCGCTCGACTACCACGGCCAAAGTTTTATTTAAAGCCATTCAAATAAAACTGCTACCTTAATGACTTAAAATTAATAACATGAAAGTTTAATTATTGCTTCGATTGATAGAGCTAGATTTTATTAAGTCTGCAGAACATCGAATAATAATTTTTACTCTTAAAAGGTATAATTAAAACACACTGAAAAACATAAGAAATAAAAATGTATTTGAAGAATGATTTATAAAATTACAGGTAATAACTCTGAGTCACAAAGCAGGTAAGAATATCCTCAAGTGATCAAAGGTATTGTCCTCTATTGATTTTTTCGAATCATTATTCTTGCATTTATTAATGAGTGTCATCGATTATGTCCTTGTCATTATACACACACAACTGACATTTATTATGCTAAAAGTAGGACGAGAATGACATGTAAATTGATTTAATTAATTTTACAACATAAATTTACAGTATGATTTTCTAAGATAAGAAACGGGTCAGTGAAACTCACACATGCTGGTTGATGTCTTTTTTTTTTTTTGGTTTTTAAAATTTATATTTGTCTTTCAAAACAATGTAGATTAGCTAATATGAAAACTTCTATAAAGTTACACTATACAGGTACTAAAATACTTTGCACGATATGAAGGTCTTTGAAAAGAAATTAATAAAAGAGAGACTATTTAATTGTAGAGATTAAATAAACACTTGAATAATTAAATATTCAAATAAATTTTGTCGAAAAGTTAAGCCTCTAATCACGCGAAAACGAACTATTGTAATTGAACCAGTAATTAAGAAAATCTGATATAAAAAAATTCGTGTGAACTGAAATAAAAAAATAACGCAAATATTTTATCACATTTTTTTAAGAAAGAAGAAATATTTTGATGTAAGTATAAATAATGATTTTCAAGAAGCTATTCAGTTTAGTCAGCTTAAAACTTTAAAACTAAATTAATTTTCAGGAAAACTGAATCTCACCTTCAATGCCGCAATTCCAGTGGTCCCAACCATGATGCATTTATCATTGACAGGGACCAAATCACTGCAAAGGACTCCTATGTCTTTTGTCAAGAGGCCTGCCTTGATGATGTTGGTGGACCTCTTATTATTATCTAGGCGCATTTTGTCCATGTTCGGTGTTGAAGCAACGGCAGTCCAGCGATCCAGTGTTAGTCGACGATGTTTGTTTAGAGGGCCTTCATCTAATTCGAGATCCGAAGCTTCCCGATGATTCTGTAAAAGAAACAAAAATTGTGGTAAGCCAAACAAATTACACAAAAATGTGTCCAGATAAGAGTTATTGTTCATTGATACATTTGTCTGAAAAAGAAAGAATACACGATGTGTCTCAAATGTAACGCTGTTAAAAATTCACAGAAATTTGTTCTTCAGATAAGTAGAAAAGATAAAGTATCATATTTACTAATGATAACGATACGGATTTTCAATTTCTGAACTTTTTTTGTTCATCTACAAAAAGTTAAAAGCGTTAGTTACTCACAACATTTTATTTAAAAATAATTTATAAAATCTAGTTAACTTCTTATCTTTGTCATTTACAAAATAATTACGAAGAATTACAGAATCATCTGTCAATTAATTAGAGAATATAAATTAGCAGTTCATGATTAAAAGAAACATTTCATTTTTTTTTCAAAAAAACACGATTTAAGAAATTTTTTTAATCCTGCAATATTGCAGATCATATAAGTTTGTACTCGACTTTAAAATTGAGATAATTAACATCAAAAATATCAGCTCAGGAAGTAAATAATAAAGGTAAGAAAAATGCTTGAGTTCATTTTACAAGCAGTATTACTGAAATAGTTATGTACTCGTTGTAGTGTCTTAACATTTTGAGAATATTGGCTCAAATCATATGGCATTCCACAAAAAAGCAAGTTAAATATTTATTTGCTAAAAAATCTACAAAAGTAGAAAATACATGTCATTTTTGAAGTTAGATAATTATTTCATTTGATAGAAGAAAAAATATGATATGGACGCATATATGGACGGAAAAATAAAAATCATAGTGCACTTTTAAAACTGTTTCATTCTATGATATTAAAATCACTTAAACAATCACTAACGTTCATGAAATGTTGATGAACATTTCATAATAGCTATAATTTAGTATGTAACATTTATTCACTCACTAATGTTTCTTCAATAGAAATTTAAATAAAGCTTAAAGTTTATTGTTTTAAAGATAAGATAAAGGTTTATGTTTCTTGCAAATCAATTGATTGCTAATGGATATATATATTCCTTTCATAACACTTTTTAAAAATTCTTATATATATATATTTCAGTCAAATGCTTTGTTAAAACAATCTAATCTTTTTTATTGGAAACACGCTTTTTCTTCTCCAAAAGGAATTTTTCACCAAAAAACAAAATACGATAAGGTTCAAACATATTAGAGTTTTTCACCGCTTACTGGATTGAGACGAAATGCAACATGAGCTTATAGCTCATAAAACTCAAATGTGCATTCCATACAGTAATCAAACCATTTTTCGGCAAAACTTCAAAGAATTTCATAGAAGCCTTCACACACACACCGTCATGGAGCTCTAACACACCTCAATGAGTTAGAAATACCTGCTGGAATATCAACACGGACTGCACATTGTGAAACCCTTATTGAGGTGGAAGTGCATATTCCCTCTGGACGCTAAAACTTTTCCCCAAATGGGATGATAGCAGCATATCAGGCAAATGGGAAGTAAAAAATTTCATCATTGTTTCACCACATCCGGTCACGACAAATGGACAACCGGACAATTGCTCGTCAATGTGCCGCCGAAAAACCGCGGATGCTTGAATTTTAATGAGAGCCATTTTCCCGGAGCTCTAACGGAGGAATCCGACTGAACGTGTTATTTTGCATGACTGTGACCTTTCAGGGGAAATTTCTCAATATTTCATCAAATACATGAGTACTAAAACAATCAGACAGCATTGTCCCAATCCTAACATCATAAGTTATTTAATGCTGCAGTGATTCTAGTCCCCCCCCCCTTTTGAATATAAAGTGTCGTTTAGGAAGAAACTTAACAAAAACGATAGATTTGTCAAATAGTAATTTTAAAACCATCAGAGACATTTGGTAGGCAGATCATAACACATTAAATAAACTTCATAATTTGTGACTAAATATATTCGTTCGAAACAAATAGTTCATCATTCGAAAAATCAGAGCTTCATTAATAAAAAAACACATTCATTTCATGCACCCGTGTCGAGATTTCATGAGTCTAGAAATAGAACGAATTGTAACTTAATAATATTTAAATTTTAAAATAGCAGAATATTTAAAAATATTGACAGTATATTTAAGTGGATAAAAACAGATAATTCAGCATAATTAAATGAGAATGAAAATTTGAATAATTTACTTTGCAGTTTGTTCTCACCAATAAATTTCAATTTTTGACAAAAATATCTTTAAGAGAATACCCTACTCTCCAAAAAATATGATTCTATAAGTTATGTACTTTTTTGCTGTAATGTATGACTTCGACATAATTCTCAAAAACTATTTATATTGTTTCTGTGACTTCATTCATCAGAAACCAAGGACACAATTGAAAACCATCATGATGAACTATATTTGTAAGATATTAAATCAGATGTACTCGTATTTCCACATTACCTTATGAGAGGAAAGAATTGTCACCATTTTTTTTTTCATTTTAATATTTCCTTATTACTTATTTAAAATAAAAGCTTATCTCCGATTGGTAAAGGAAATAAGTCAACTCTCGCTTGACTCAAAGAAAGAAGATTGAGAACCATGTTTCTTTACTACAATATTTGCATTTAACCATGCGTGACTTCCTTTTAAAATGGCAGAGAAGGAATTCAACATGTTAAATAAAAAGTGCTAATTCATTTCTTCGGATGACTGTTTCACCTTTTAATTATTGCGAGAATAATATGTAGGTTAAACAAGTACAGAAAAAAACACGGGTAACACTTACTTGTAAACAACAAATCGTTTTATATTCATTGCGGTTACATTTGGAAGTATTTTTAGCTGATACAAGAAATAAATTCTATCGTTAATTTTCTGAGAATAATTAGATGAGTTTAACTGTTTTAACGTTCTTATAAGTTAGATGATATTTTAAATATTACAAGAAATATTTAAAAATTAGAATTACAAATTAAAATAGTAAAAGAAGCAAAGATTTTAATAGTAGTGTTAACATTATATCTAACAAGCTAAGGAATGCAAATAAAATCATTGCCCATCTAGAAACAAAGGGAAAATATAATGGATAAAAGAAGAAAAAAAACCTAAGATTTAGAACTTATAATCAATCAATGTTAGCCACAAGAAGTAAACAAAAAAAAAAAAACAAAATCGTAACTGAAAAAATTACACACACAAGCGTGCGCACGCACACATATATATAATGTATGTGTGTGTGAGTGTGTTAATACGTATAATTTTTTTAAAAATATATGAATTCATACTGAGTACTACTACTACTAAAACAAAAATTAAAACTTTTTTTATTGCAAATATGTCAAAATTAAATTGAAAGCATGGTTAAAAAACATTAAAATTAAAAATAGATTACATGAAGTTCAAAGTCTACAGAACTTTATTATGTAAAGAGGCATTAAATTGCCGAATATATATATATATATATATATATATATATATATATATATACAGGGTTATTCAAAACGATTCCTTCGGTTTCAAAACTCCATATTTTCAAAATAAAGTGACACAGCAATGATAAGTAATACATGAATACAAAGGAAAAACAGTGGAAATGTTATTTTGTGCAAAATAGATGAACATCTGTGTTCATCGTGAAGCTATTTCACGAAAGCTGTTATAGAAGTTTTCACAGAGCTGCATCACAGTTGGATTGGTCATAGTGGACCAGATGACTTGATGTTACATAACTGGCAAACTATGTAACCCGATAGGGCGCCATGTGTTTTCTTCTTTGGGGGTTATGTAAAAGATGAAGTGTATGCGCCATCATTATCTGCAAATTTACTGGAACTTAAACAACATATTTCTGCAGCTGTACAATCAATAACCACTGACGCTTTATGACGTGTTTAACAGGAATTAACATACCGAATTGACATTTTAGGTGTAATTAAAGGAAGTTATACCTAACATTTGTAAAAAAAACTCTTTTATTATTCCCTTTGCATTAATATATTACTTATCATTCTGTGTCGTATATTTATGAAAATATGCAACTTTCTTTTTTTTATTAGATGTACATAATTTACAGATCTACATATTATACAAAAATATATAAAAAATCCTTTGATTTTATCATCAAGAAAGGAAATAAATCTTAAATGCAACTTTATAACTAAAAAGTAGTTTAAAATAATTTTGCTGTCCTAAGGTAATAATTAAAAAACGAAACATAATGCATGAGAAATAGAGAAAGATAACATTTAATAAATGATATAATGCGAGATAATAATTAAATGCTTAGTATCAATAGTAAAAATTTGCTTTGAAACTTACTTGTCAATAATTTCATTATTTTTAATAACAAATGCACAAAAATTCTCACAGAGCATAAATATGTTTAATTAATGAATTATTTGGACTTAATGATTGATTTAAATTGTCAATTTTTAACACCATCACTGGAAAAGGGAAGCTAAAATTTCAATATCAAAAGGCTTTGAAGTAATTAAAAAAAATCTATTTCAAAAAGATAACTAAGGTATTAAAAAAAATAAAACAACTGGGGATCTAATATTAATAAAAAATAAAACTATTAAATCTTACTTCAATATGCTTTTGAAATTTAAATAGTGTTTTTATGGATATTTGTAAAATTTATTCGATTATTTTAATGGCACAATTAAAATTAATTTCTGAATAAGTATTAAAGAAATAAAGCACAAAAAAAATCGGAAGCTTTTGAAAATTTCAGCACTTAAAATATAAAACACGATGTGAAATATTTGCTATTTTTATTTCAATACACAGACATTTATTCTGAAAGAACATATTTGCTTCACGGAAATTATATTAGTTAATTTATTCTTTAATGGATTTAACAAGCTCATAACTTCTTGACAAAAACATTTTCAAAATTTTCCTTAAATTGTAAAATATCTTTAAAATATGTTTCATGTATTTGAAAAAAAATGTTTTAAACAGTATGGAAGAATTTAATATACAGGGTATTTACAAAATAATAACCCAACTTTGAAAAGCTACTGTTAAAAAACTAAAGAAGTTACGACTTTTTTGGACAAATGAAATAAAAAGTAACACTTTAAATTTAATAAAATTATTAATGTTCAATTTGAACAGTACTAGAGAGATATAAGCGATATTCAATCGTTAATAGAAGCCGCTCCATCCGAGTTTATCAAAATAAGTAATGCTTGTAACAATGGGTTCGAGAGAAAAGAATGGGCGGAAATTTTATCTTGTGATATGGTACAAAACATATTACCCTTCGGCGAATCGCGTTCCATTTCAACTGTAACTGTACCCCACATGTGATCATCGAGTTAATTGACTTTACAGTTGGTCTGAAATGTCGCTTCATAGCTAAAGACAAGTTAAGTTACGATGTAATTTGTCTCTGCCGAGCTCATTAAGAGCAAACTTGCAAAAATTAAATCTCTGTTCTCAATCATTTTGGGTGAGAATGTGTACCAGATAACTTGCATGATTTGAAAGTGAATAGGTTCCTAAACACTTTCCATACAGTCATATCTTTGATACTCAAACGAAAAATTACCGCTACTGTGGATTAGTGGCAGGAAAGATAATGGACCTCAGTGACCTCCGAAAAGCCCTGATTTAGCTCCCAGCGATTTTTTTTCTTCTTTGGGGCTACTTAAGAGATAGTGTTCTTTATGAACAACGAACATTGACGAACTGTAAACACGGATAACTGCAGCCATTCAAATTGTAACACCGAATATGCTAAAAAAAAGTGCGGTGTGATTTCAGTTATAGACTGGATATCATTCGTGTTTTGAGCAATGATCCCTTTGATAATTTTAAAAATTCTGCAGTGTTATTTTTTAAAAAAATTATCTCAAAAGGTTGTAGCTACCGTAGTTTTGTAACAGTGGTTTTTCAAGGTTGAGATATTCTTTAGTGATACCTTGTATTATGTTGCGTGGCTGCATCATTATTTAAAATAATTTTTGTAGAGAACATATAGCATCATGTTACATATTTTAAAATACAGTAAATAAGATCGATCTGAAGTTTATTTATTTCAAAAAACTGTTTCGACAAAATCACTTTCTCCATATTTAACTTGTTAAAGTAATGAAGCTCTTTTACAGGAAAAGTGAGCAGTGTTTTTGGTGCATTGTTCTATCTTGACCTGGATTTTAGTCTAAACCTTTTCATATTGTAATCAGAAGTGGTGCTTTAAAAAACACTTGGTACATTAATCTGTATTTTATTAAAATTACTGAAATTAAATTTGCCATAATTATAGACATTTTTTGGTTAATCAGGGGAGGAAAAACTAACCAAGGATTTCGTACAAATTAAGATACCAGAGAATAAAGAAGATGAAAACCAATACATTACTTTCTTTCCTAATTTAATTAAAAATTGAATTTAATAAAATATGATTACTGGACATTTTCTTCTCCTAGCTATGTTTATCTGAAATGGAATGTGGTGCGCTAAGACTGGAACACAAAGGTGTATAACAGTAAAATATCAAAGTAGTAGAAAACGAAAGTCAAAGATAGAAACAGAGAGTGAATGTGGTACGTTAAACTTACAGTAGAGATAATCACTTGAGTTTCCTATTTAAAATTAATATTTTACAAAATTCATTTATTTTTTTTTTTTAATTTATCGTATTTCAAGGATACCATAATATTACTTAAACAAAGTTTTAAGATACGATGCTACGTAAGATTACACCTTTATACGAGAAAAATAATACTTTTATAACAACATATCAGTAATCATTTACCTAAAAACATTGTTTTGGTGTAAATTTAGACAACATGAATAACATTTCATGTAGCAAATTCCAAGTTGCTTTACTGCAATATTTTATAAACCTGTCACTCGGAAACTGATATCAGTGCTCAATAGGCAGATACAAACAGGATGTAAGTTTAATATGAAGTAAAAGTACATCACTATTAAGAACAAAAAATCAGATGTCTTGGAACAATGTGTAAAGGAGCTATGTTTTGCAAAAATTTTCATAACACATAATTTATTAACTAAATCAGCTCTACTGTGACTTTTAAGTTCTTTTTGGATTATTTTTTTCTTTCGCTAACAAAACATATACATGTTTCAACTAGTGCAGAAAATTATAATCAGACTGGTTTGAAACTATTCTCGTATTTGATAGTTCATTTGGAAAACCTGGGTGGTCTGCAAATCGGGCCAATAGAAACAAACATTTCAGGACGTCATGATAAGGTATCTTATTATGCAATACATTCACGGGAGATCTTTTTTTTTCCTACCAGGTATTAAACGAATCTGTTTAGTGAATCGTGAAGGAGTTTCCACTCGCATTTTGTGTTTAACATCCAAGACATTTTATTATATCCTCTAGTAGAATTTTCTCTTTGAATATAAAATTCGTAAAAATTTTTAAATTTTAGCGAATAAAGTGTATTTTATGTTGCAAGCATACAATTAAAATGCCTTTTTCGAAATAAAGGCAGATTAAGCTTTTCTCTATCACTTATCCCTAATTCCTATAAATTCCATAATTAAATAAACTATACATGAAACCTAGAGTTTTACTAAAATTTGAACATCAAGAGTCTCCAACTGAATTAAGATTGTGCATATTATATTTCTTCGATTCAATTTCTAGAATTTTTCTACCAGTGATTCTGTACTAAAAACATTTTTTATTTTTAAAAAAATAGATGAAAAGAGAAAGAATATAGTTCTCTTGAAAGGGATCTGCTTCTTTTAAAACTGCATCAACATATACATATTTAAATAATATTCATTCGAAAAAATTGGCAGTATCTTTTATCAGTAAGTTTTTATTTTTATTTTTAAATTTCTTTCCATATTTAGAGGCATCTTGCAATTATGTGCAGCATTGGTGATGGCTTTCTCATGGAACTTAAATTATCTTCTGGTTTAATTAAGTTACAGAGAATTAACACAATATTTAGTTCAAAGCCCTTAACTATAAATTATTTAAAATTCGATTACCAATATTCATTAAGTCATTCTCTAAGCAAATAAACTACTTCTTTCTTCTAAATCCAACTACCGCACAGTTAAATGTATCGTAGCCAGTGAATAGAAAATTCGTTTCTTTTTTTGTTATTTAAATACAACATTTCAAGCAATTTAATCAAAGAATTGAGTTTTCAATCCAGTTGCTTCCCACTGCTTACTTCTGGTCGTGGGAAATCCACCAAAAAACAAAGCCATTCAAAAGAACATATTTATTAAAATTAAACGTCCGCTATTCGGAAGCACCAATCACACGGAGAGAAATCTTTGTAAGTGTAATGCCGAAATTTCTCAAACCACGCACAATTGCTTTCCGATCACTCACCCGATAATTTACTGTGTATATTTTTCATATATAACTTCCCACGACAAAGGAAATAGAAACGATGACTTCTCCGTTATTAAGATAGGTAGTGTTGCGTTTCATTCCAAAATTAAAGAGAAAAAAGAATGAAAGAAAAACTTCGAAATTTGGCAGTAGAGCAGAAAATTGAAAGGAAAAAATTTATTCATTCACGAGCTTCAGCAAGTCAATAAAACAAGCCATTTAGAAACTTTCGCATTTTGGAGCTCGAAATGATGTCGTCAGCTGACATTTATTTTACCTGGAAAATGACAGCTGCTGTGAGCAGAAGTAAATATGTATCGAATGGAATGGATGAAGAAAGGGGATTACGTATGAAATAAGTTTATTTTTGCATTAAATCAATCATAAAGTTTTGACAGTGAAAGCTTAAACCATCAAAACAATTCTCAAAAATACAGATTTAAGGATTAAGTTTGAAATGTATAAGAAAAGTGAATTAAGATTCAGTTTCATTAGCAAGAATATTTTAGGAAGGGAAACAGATAAGCATTTGCAAATAATTTAAATAAAAATAAATCACAAATGTTTGAATGGCAATATATATTGCTTAAAACATTTTTTTTGAAGCCTTCATTCACATTGTACATTTTATTCAAAAAGAAAAAAAAACTATGAATTTTAAATATTTTTATTAAATAGAGAAAGAGAGAGAGGGAGAAAAAAATACTTTTATGTTCAATAACTATTCAACTTTATTTCAAAAAAAGATTTAAAAAGTAGGAGGTGATAAACATATTGCGAGTTATTAAGTAAAGAGAAATGGTGCAGAGAGCTCACGGAAAGGAATACAAATGACAACAATAAATTAAATGACAAAGAACGCGTGCCGTATGGATTATTCTCAAGTTCTGTAGAGGTCGGAGAACAATCGTTACACACTAGGTCAAGATTTCCTCCGGAAACCAATTGATACTTACTCGTGCCTATGTTTCATTTGAAATATATGCCAAGAAGCAATGTCAAATGTCTTAAAAAAGAAATTTTGAACGTTGTACCCCAAAAATTTATAGGACGACTGCAAGCGGAAAAATAAATTTTCCAATTCCGAGCTTACTAAATTTATTATCCCTACATTTAGTTATAATGATTCAAACAAAGACTTTCTTCCACATGCTATTTTAGTAAAGTAATTGGAATAATTACAAATGGAATAAAAAAGAATGACATTACAAATTAATCTGATAATACAGCTTAGTAATGTAAAATAAACAAATATCATAATTATTAGGACTATAAATATGTTGCACAAAAACAAACTTATAATTATGAAGCAAGATACAAAAGTAATGTTAAAGTTAAAAAGCTCATAATTGCAAGAACTTTCTTAGTTAATATTCATATTAACAAATGCACCAAATGAATAAGACCCTCCAATCATATGTATTATTTTATTACTAATAATATTTTTTTTATTTCTCTTATATTAGTTTATTGTTTTAATAAGAAAAATTGTATATAAAAATATAATAACTTTGAGTTAAACACTTGTTCAATGTGTCAAGTTATTTTAAAACGAAAATAGTGAGTTTGGTTTTGAATCTTTTTGAAAACTTTTTGAATATAAAAGAAATTATTAGAGATATTTGTATCATTTATAAAATTTTTTGGAAAGAAATATAATAAAGACAATAATGCTTGAGCAATAAATTCACAATGTTCATTGTAAAATTCCAAAGTTTTAATGACACATTCGCACAATTAATATAATTAGATTCTTTGCATTGAGGGAAAACGCATTAATTTATACTTCAGTAGTTGCTATATTCATTTTTTTTCTCAAGGAAATACTACTCAAAGAATAATAAATAGCAGCATCTTGGTTACTTTTTTTTTTAAATTCCTACTATTAGCTCACACTCTATATATATTTCTTGTTCCAATTTCAATCGTTAATAAAATACTTTTTATTCATCCACTCAAGTTCAAATACATTTTTCAAACTTGTAGTGGATGACACTTGATGTTAATACAGTTTTTTCAAATATTAATTCATTTAATTAAATTTAATTGATGAAAATGCAGTTTAGCCCAACCGCTTGGCGCGATTTCAAAAATTGCCAAACTTGGCGATTTTTTTGGGCTGAACGTTAAGTCTGCGAAGCGGACCAGGGTAGCCACTTTGGCAAAATACCGCCAAATAGTTATTGTCAGCAAGGGTGGTTGGGCTAAACTGCATTTCAACCATTTAATTTACCGGATGAATTAAGAAACAAACCAATGCTTCTACTATGTCATTTGTCTTGCAAAGCAAAATGGTAGAGCGTCGGCGAAGAATCTTCATGCCTTCGGATCGAATCTCGTCGAAGCATAAAATTTTTTTATTCGATTTTTAAATAATTAATTTTAGTTCCATATGGGAGAAATTTTTTTCCCTTATATAAGATATTTAGCAGGATATACATTTAGGAATAAATACGGTCAGTGACGAAGCGTGTGATTCTGTCATATGTATATACATACTTATATTAATTGTAATTATTTAATAAAAAGTAAGTAAAATAGAAAAATTTCTTTGTTGATCTAAGTAGGAATTGACTGTAATTTTTTTACATTATTTTTTATTAGGAAAATAAAAATTCTTAGCCAAAACGTAATACTTTTTTTTAAAAATAATATCAAAGTGTTTTCATTGATTGGGTAGAAAAATTATTTTATTTTGTTTAAAATACATAAAGAAAGAAGTTTTGAGCATTATTAAAATACAATAAAGTTAGGTTCTTAAAAAATTACAATATACACGTATATTAAACATGGTATTCATTTGCAAAAAATACATGCTCGAGATCCCCCATATTATTTACTAGATGAAGAAAATATAAAATTACTATGGGAATAACTAGAGAAAAAAAAGCTTAAGCGACCAATAAAATCAAAAATTCAAATAAAGAAATAATTCATAATTTATTACAAACATGTACCTTGAATTTTGAAATTTTGAATTGAAATAAAAAATTTATCCGAATGAACTGAAATCTAAAAAAGGATTGAAGATAGATAGAACTCTCTCTCTCTCTCTCTCTATATATATATATATATATATATTGAAATATTTCAATCAATGGCGGTCATTCATATCACAGGCATGGAATATGAATTAGACAACCAGTTTTAATCAATAAAAAGGAGATAATGAATGCACTTGAAGTAAAATAAGAAAAGAAGATACTTACATTAAGTTTTTTTTAAAGAGGAGAGACTTTTTTCAATAATAAATATCCATTGGAATTTCTCTTCCAGCTGAAATTTTATAGCTTCCGTGAAAGCGCATTTACACTGTATTACACCCATACAAGAAAAAAAGCCCATTTAATTAAGAATAGGGCAAACTGGCGATGATGAAACAAAAGAATTTACACTGCAAGGCATAAAATGTTGACAACCGGATCTTTTGAGCCGGCATCATATTTCGGCTTTTTTATTACGACTCGAGAAATAAGACAGTTTTAAAGCTGATTTCTGTTATAGTTTTCCTTTTCACCTCCAGTCTCATTCAGTTTTATCAGACTACCGATAAAGATAAGAACAGTGAGGTGTGGCCGAACACCTTTCTAAACAGACAGTATGACGCCTTGAACTCTTTTAACGAGAGCAAACAAAGAAAGTTTCTGAGTCAGCCAGTGTTTAAGAATCTTGTTTGATTTGACATCGGAACTAAAAATAGCCCTGTTTGCTTTAATATAAAAATACATCGAGATACAACTAAGACGTTGAGATGAACTTATATAAGCCAAATAAGTTGTTTAAGAATCTCGAAATTCTAGTTGACTTTCATTTTATACCAAAAAGAGCATAAAATTTTCCCAGACGAATACTATTTTCAGCACCGACGAAATGAAACTTCAAAACAAGTGGAAAAATGAAATAGATAAATATTCTATATGTTGTAGAGAATTCTATAAATGAATCAAACTAGGTCTTTGAGATGTCAGATGTCAAGAATTTTGATCAATTGAATTTTGGTGAATTCATATTTTCTTCAAATGAAAATCCCGCAATAAAAGAAGCACTTATTTCATAATATATATTTACTTAGAATTCTTTTTATTTTGCTGTTATTGAGATCGATGCTTTCATAGAAATTTTGGTTCCACTCGAAAAACTACAAAGTGCGTTTGTAAAATAATAATAATAAAAAAAAGAGTTATATTCTTTTTTTTAATAAAAATAAGAGATAAAAAATAGTATTTGAAGTACATTGCTATGTTTACTTTTAAATGAATTTTGTAATTATATTTTATTAAAATGCATCCTATTTCCCCAGAACAAAAAGCTAGCACTGATAGAAAATATTTTACTTTTAAGAAATAAAATAATTTTGACGAAAAGTAATTATAAGAAAACACAATATTGAAATTGAAATCTGAAGTTCACAAAATAAAATGGTTCAAAAATGTTTTATTAGTATATTTAAAGTATTAATTAAGCACCTTAAAAAAAAGGAAACCCTCAATTAGGTAAAAAATCAGTACGAAAACTAAGTGTAAAAGTTCAATCTACATTCTGTCACACCAACGTTGTATTTAAGGAAATATTTTGAGCTATTTGTTACATTTTCTTTGCATGTCTAACTCTTTTTCAGAATTTGTGTATTTCTCGTAGCCAGATTGAAGTCTTTCGAGGAAAAAAAGAAAACCCTCAACTTTTACCTAATTCTACATTCGAATGACATTTTTCCGGGAAATAATAAGCTAAACCTTTCAAAAGCCTACAATTCAAAGACGTTTAGAACGAAGCAATCATTTTGAAAAATGCCAAACGCTTAAAAAAACTAGAAAATAAAAAATGAATCTTCAAAAAATTCTACGGCTGATAAAAGCTACCATTTATCACTCGAAGTATTTAGCAAAGGGAAATGACAAAAAGATTTGACTTTTCTAAGAGGGAAAAATAAGTTATATATTACTGTTAATCTGCATTTCTTTGAACTCACGAATTTATACTCTTTTTCGAAAGTTACATATAGAACAAACTATTATTGTAAAAATAGACATTTTACATGAATTTGAGGAGTAACATGTTTTGTACCAATAAATTTTAAGAAATTGAAAACTATGTTATTTAAATTCTACTAATCCTGAAAAAATTACAAATTAAAAAAAAAATCAAGATTTTTTTTTTTTAAAAAAAAAGGCTTTGCTGAAAGCTATAGATGAAATAAAAATGCTTTGAACAAGAATTATTTCTAATAATTTACTGAAAGTAATTTAAAAATTGTTGAAATGTTTGTTGAGATAAAAATTAAAAGGAAAAAAAAAGTCATTTACAACATAATGAAATAGAATAAGCAAAATTTATACATTAATAATACAGATATTCAATAATTTTTGACATGCATTAACACTAATCCAAAATAAATGTAGAGCCAAGAGGTTATATTAATACTAAAAATGCGTTTTAAAATATTCATATTTGCTCTTAAAATTAAATATTTATATATTTTTTTCTCTTAAGAATTTTTTTAAAAACGTATCTTAAGTATTTAGAATAAGTAAAATATCTATCAAGTATTTTTAAATATCTTTCCAACATTTATCAGTATTTTGAAAATATATTTGAATTATTTTTTGGATATATCTATACAAATAATAAGTAAAAATGTCTTTTTTTTTAATGATACAATATGATTCAACAACAATTTGCAAAATTTAAAAATAACACATTAGGAAAGGTAAGATATTTTCTGGTACATAAAATTCTAATTTTTCAGTTAAATAAGAACTTGTTACTTTATTCTCATATTCATATTTGATGACCATATTAATATTCAAATTTTTCCTTTAATTTCAATTTATAAATAGCTAGATTATAGATCTTATATTCAGTTTTTTACAAGAAATTATGGTAGAAAAACTATCCTCAAGAACGACTAAACAATTTAATCAAATTCTAAGTACTATTTTTTTCTTCATATATAATTCAATACTTTTAAATAAAACATAATAATAAATAAATAAATACTTTGAAAAAGACTATAAATATACATTTCAAAATAAAAGTACGATGGAATAATTTATAAATAAACGTTCTTTTTTAAACACAATATACATAAAATCTCATAAATAAAAATTTTCTGGTGTCTAGATTTTCATCGAATATTTTTACTGTTGCATATGAAATTTAATTTGAAGTTAAAAAATATATCCATCGTCGATAATTTCAAATGAGATTAAATGATTTTCTAAAGTAAACTGAAAGTTTGCTTTTTTTTAACTAGTATTCTCATTAACTTCACGCTGCTCTTGAAGTAGTAAGGTATTATAAAGTTTATTTCTCCCTTTAGCATTCATAATTATCAGTCATCCGATATCAATGCATCCTGAAGTCAAATTGATCTAATAGACTAAAGCAAATAAACTATTAAAATAAATAAAAATTCATGCAATGATTTATTCGGAAGTATAATAGCATAGAGGGTACTAATCGCTCATTCTATACGCAATGTTTTATACTATAAAATATAAATTATTTTATAGTTTTTGAGTACATAAATAATACATCAAAAGTAATTTTGTTAAACTAAGGATACCAAAGAGAAAAATATTAACGTATTAAAGTTCCAAAAGCTTGACAAACTTCGAATTAATATTTTGCAAATTTAGGGAACAGATTTTCTTTGAAGCTCATGGAATGAATGTATTTTACGCTCATAAAGTAATGTTATGAATAAATTTCTCAGATGTCATTCAAAAACATTCGTGAGCATCATAAATGGTTCAAGAGAGGTTTTTGATACATAATTTTCCCACATTATATGATACATTTTAAGATCATATATGTGATAGTGAACTTTCTTAAATATTTATTACTGTCATCCAACTATTATGAAACATTTAAATATATATCTAAATATGCGAACATGGGTGTTCGGCCTTCAATTACAATCTAGTTAACTTAGGTAATTAAAATTATATTAATTCATATGATTATTGCTTCTCACACTACAGACTAAATCTAAAATTGTGTTAGGGAATCTAAAAATATGCTACGGGATCTAATCTTTAAAGTCGCTAAAAATTATCTTCAACATTGAATGAAAATAGAATGATAATTTGCAGGCATATGATTGCTCAATATGCATACATAATTTCTCTGTGATAATTGCACGGAAAATTCTTTACACCAGGGCCTAAAATAACAGGTTTCCCAAATTAAATTATATAAATTATTTCCAAATAATTTATTATAATCTTAAAAATATCTATAATGTACTGAAGGAAATGATTTTAAAGTATTAAAAGCAAGAAAAATTCAAAAGAAACAAAAAATACTGATTTCTCGAGATTTTAAAAGATTTTCATACGCCTTATACAAAATAATACAAAAAGAGTTTTAAATAAAGGATGAGAGATACAATGTACATTTGAATGAAATGTAAATTTGTTACGTAGAACATAAAAATAAAATCCTTTTGAGCTACGTGACTACGGGTCACGTATTCTCTTAGTCGTAGAAGGTGAAAAGGTAGAGATGAAATTGCAGCACCAGAAGGGATTGAGCTAATCCATTGACTATAATCGCTGATAAAAGCTGGATATATTTTCGAAAAACCTAAATTTTATTTAAAAATTTATCTAGAAGTATAATCAGTTGAATTAGTCTAGACATTTTTCTCATATTTGTTTAATTTATAATATTCTTCTTAATATTTAAAGTGGTTTTAAACTGGTTTTTATGATTAGATTTTAAAAGAATTGGAAAAAATAAGTATTCAACAACACTTCAGTCAAATTTAGTTATCAATCTTTTCTAAAATAAGCGATTTTAAGCTGTTATAAGTTTTTTCATTATTATAAACATAATTTTAAAAAGTGTAATATCTGAAATAAAATTAGCATTCAACTTTATTATATGCAAATTTAAACATTTCATTAGATTTCATAATAATATATGTATGTGAGCTTTCCAAATTAAAAGAATATTGAAACACACAACTAAACTCAAAGGAATTTTTCGATGTATATTTTAAATCGAGGTTGATTTCTTAAAAATTCATTTATAAGGCTATCATTTTAAAAATTTTATGACTTACAAGATTTTTTAAATTAATTTCATATCATTATAAACTAACTGATAACAGATAAGAATAAAAGTTTTAAAATTTTATAGAAAGGTATGAAAAATAAAATTGCATTACTGGAATATGATACAGCGATAATATTGAATTTTTTTTCTTCAAAATTGCAGTCAGAGTTTTATGTCACACATGTGGAATCAAGAAAGAGATAACACATTAAAACATATCGGCTGTACATAAACATTTCTTTAGCATTATTGTGTTCTTTTAATATTATTGGAATATGAAATATTTTGCTATCTTTACGTATTTTTCTACAATTTCAGACTAATCTCCAAGGATTCCAGTGAAATAAAATAGTAAAATTTCTATCCAATGACATTTTCTGTCAATTCCAAACAGGAAGTAAGCTTCGAAACTTTATTTGTAAGATCAAATTACACGATTTTTACAATGGAACAAAAATGCTGAATTTTTTTAAAAAAATCCGCATCTGATGCTAACTGGTTTAAAACACAATTAAATAGCTACGATTCAATATTAGTAAGGCAAGCCACCATTATTGGAAAATGTATTGTTTTGTGATAGAAAAATTTTTCATCATTATATTTTGAAGTAATCTGACTTTACTGACTATCTCAAATAGAAACTACCAATTCATTAAATGTTAGAAGCATAAAGCATTAAGATATTTTATAAATGAGAGTATTGTGTTATATAAAATCTCTCTCTATTCAACTTTCCTTTAGGGAAAAGTTATAAAAACTTATGCATCAAAAAGAATACAATAACATAAGAACTCAAATTAAATTTCTATTTACAAAATCTATATTGCATTTACATTTTTTAAAATCATATATATTTTACTGATTTTTAACCATAATAAAATTCGATGGATTTGGAAAGATTTTTGACACCAAAAATAAATTACAATTATCAAACAGCCGTTAAGAAGGTCAAATATATCTTAAAGGTAATGAAAAATTATTCGTAGAAACTTAATAAATTTTATAGTGATATAAAAGTATACGACATTTATTTATCAATAAGTATATTTAGGACTTACCAAGAAAGTAAAATTTAGAAATTCAATTATCTGTAAAAACACAGAGCAATTATATATGCTTTCCGCATAGATTTTATGTGAAAAATAGATTTAAAATTATGTATGCAAAAAATTACTTTCGAATTTTCATATAACATAATTAATTTAATAGAGAATATCTAAAAACATACGTTCGAATCAATCTATAGCTTTGGATAATCAATATTATGTTTATATCGAATAGCGCTATTTTAATTAATTTATTACACAAATTTTATTAAGTCAAAATGAAATGGCTTTATCGAATATAAAACAGAATTATTTGATGAAACACATGAAAATTGAATAATTAAAATAATTTTAATAAACTAAGACAATTAGTTAAGAATCCTTAATGTTTGTAAAAAAATATATCGACTGTTTTCTCCCAGTATTTTATGAGTACATTTCTTATTTAAAAGTTTAACAGGAAAAATATCCAATTGCTTATATTATAATCCAAGCTCAGAATTGGGGGGAAAGTTAAAAAGTCATTGAAAATAAAATTTTATTTTACAGATATATTAAATTAAAGAAAAAGAAAGCTTTTAATTGATGAGTATTACATGAAACAATCTCACGTTTACTAAACACAAATACGCTAATTAAAAGAAACTTTATTTACGAATATCTAACAGAGTATAATAAAATTATGACAAAAGTAAAAAGAATTAAAATGCAAGAACAGTAATTTGTTACAGTTCATGTATGATTAGTTGCAACATCAAATGGACTTAGAGATGTTTCATGGGAAACAATAAGTTCACAATTCTTATATATTTATTGTTATCCCAACCCTCCATCAGATATTTTAAAAATAGATTAAATAATTTTATATTCCCTTTTTCGTACTTTACGCTAAAATAAACACTTCAAACCTTATCCGTACATGTATTTTTCTTTTCGTCTATGTTTCTACTTCAGGAAATCAGAAACACTTCAGAATTAAAACCAGAATTGAAATTTGAAGAAACATTTCTTAATTAGTCTAATTTTTAAAACACAATCACTGACCTTGAACAGAATCCAACATTTCCATAGGGCTCCTATAACAATTCGCATTTGCTAATAGTGCACAGCACATGTCTTGTGCATGCGGTCGGTGGTAGAATAGACACATCGTCAAGTTCCCTTTTGCTGGCCGTTCATTTTCATTCGTCCCGAACGAAAAAAATAACAAATAAAGAGCGCTGACGTCTATCCAGATCTCACCTGTGCCTGCGTTGGATCACGTGGTCATGTGACGTCACAACAACAGAAGCAAAACAGACTGTTGCCGTTTTGTCTTCCAGATTTAATACAGATTTCAAATGAATTAGTTTTCTCTTTTATCAATCACATACTTTTATGTATTCCTGGTACAGTTAATCTCAAGGTTGACTACTTGGTTTTTATTGTGTTCATAAGTACAGATTAATCGGGCTTGTAGTCTTTTTCATTCCGAATTTTTTTATTTGTCCAACTAATGGCACTAAGTTATTACTCATGGTAACAATTTCTATGAAAAGCCACTAAATCTTATAAAAAAAGGAACGTCCTTTAAATGTGAACAGTAAAAAAATTTCAATTTCAAAGACCATTAAAAAATGATATATTTTTATTTAAGCCTGGTTTTCAAGTGAGAACTATCATATTAAAAATATCCACAGTTCTTAAGACGTAAAAAATTAATATAATCGAGAATCAACGAAACAGAAATAAATTTATAATTTGTATTTTGATTATTTTTGTATTTTCAGTTTGATGAAGACAATTCAAATTGTTTTTTTGAGAAATGTTTTTACTTTGTGTCCATTATTAGAAGAATTCAGTAACTATTGTCAATGTTTTTGTTTGAGATAGATTTAAGTAGCATTTCCAAAACACTAAGGCAATTTACATTACACATGCAACCCTACCACCATTATATATATATATATATATATATATTGAAAATGTTTTGTTTTCTATTTTCAATATCAATAGGTTTAAATAATCCATTTTTATGTAACAGCATATCCAAACTTTTCAATATTTGCATTCTATGTGTTATTGTATTTAACATTAATTCGATCAATAATTTCAGTAACAAATTTTTTTTTAGTCTGTTAATATAACCTTCTCATGTACCCATCCTTTCTTTTTGCTTCAGTCGATGCAATGCAAGGACCACCACTTTTTCGAAATCTGACCTGGAATTTTGATTTTGCGAATAGTTGATCTTAACTATTGTAATTATGGTTCAAAATGGGAAGCACATTTTTGAATTGTTCAGCTTTTTCAACACTTTTCTTATGAAAGTTTAAATTTTCTTGAACCGGAACGATTGTTCGGACGACAAAAATTTCACCGAATGTTTTGTTGTTTCAGAAAAGATCATGGTATTTTTTTTTTTTTTAAATATTAGTAAAACAAAGGAAGAAAATTTTCACAATATACCATATTTTGAAAAATATTTTGCTATTAATGATGTAACAATTTTTCTACATAAGACGAGTCCTTAGCTAACATAATTCTTATAGGATTTCGTAATTAAAACTGAAAAAAAAATTGGGAGAAAAATTTCAATGGTTAAATTTACTTTCAAAATATATTGCTTAATATTTTGCATGTAGCAAACTATTAAGAAATATATTTTGAATATATTACAATACAATTATATTTTGAATAAATTAGAAATATATTATATTTTATTTTTGAATTTTTAAAAGGAAAATGTACCATATGAGCAATTGTTTATATAGATATTTTTAACAAAAAATTAAATTCACCACAATTTGAAATCAGATAAAATATGCATTTTAGGAGGAAATTTCCTTTCGAAGCATACAATTATTTAAAATTTTAATTTAAAATTTAACATTTTTAACTACTTTTTGCTCAATTCCTTGCAAGTGTTTTTAATAATTCTGAGCATAGATTTGTTTGTACTAGTGTCAATTTTAGTTTAACAATTTTCTTTGTATCATGCACTGCGAAATGCAACTATATCTAAATTTGCGTATTTCTTAAGAAATATATTATAAAAATAACCAGAAAAAATTTCAAAACTCTAAATTAATAACAAAAAAGTGAGGATTTTAAATAGATGACCATCATGAAAATTAAAAAGGTGAAAAAAGCAGTTTGAACGTTATAATGAAATGATTTGGCATACTATAAAAATAAATTTAAATACCTTTCTAAATAATGTACTCAAACTAAGAGATTTTGAATATACATTTAGAAAAAAATACACATTTAAAATTAGATAGTAAACATCTCTTCGATAGCTTGATCATTTTTAGGGTTCTGCATTTCCTTAAAAAGAGAGAAGAAAATAACATTTAGTAAAGAACTCATAAATTTTTCATGTAATGAATATGTTTTTCCCTCATAAGAATTCAGCCAAATATATATAAAAACAACAATTATAATCTGCAATGCCCGATACCCACAATATCTAAAATTATTTATATACATTCTTTTTATTAATTTCTAATTAAATTAATGTTATGAACAGAGCAAGAGTTATAGGTAATAATTCTCGTAATTCTGAATTAAGCTCAGATCACAATGACTGCATCCAAATTCGCCTCACTTACATGACATGCCACGCCCCGCGAGTATTTTGAGGACAACTTGAATTTAAAGAGCAGTAGTCTAAATATTCTTCGTAATATTTTCTGATGGAATCAATTCTATAATTAACAAATTTCTAGAATCTGGTTACAATGTTGATGAATAGTAATTTTTCGGTTAATAAATCACTTTACCAAATTACCTTGAATTTAGATTATTTACAAAATCCTCTTAATTCATTTAACTTGCATATATATATGTGTGTGTGTGTGTGTGTGTGTGTGTGTGTAATGATTCAACTCAATTCCCATTAATTTCTCACTTAAATAATTTAATTTACTAAATTTGCCCATTCTCTCCTTTAAACGATAATGTTCATTCGTATTTCCAGATACAATTCCTTATTCTTTTTAATTAATTCAATCACGCGTTCTAAAAAATTCCCTGACAATGCTCTCTTCTCTCGGAACAGACCTGTAGGGATGAAACTTACCAGACTTTAAGTCTATACTTATCTTCCCTGGAAGTCCCTCCATTGAAACCGTGTGGACTCTGACATTTAATTGAATTTTCCCTCATATAAATAGCAAAACACAGCGAAAAACGCTCTCTTCTTATACTCCTCTCATTATCTTACTGTTGTTCTCTTACGCTCGTCCTCTCTCTGATAATCATTTGAGATTTGTATGGTAATTTCGCTTCGGCATTTGGTGGCCGAAGCCCGACTAAAGTCTGCTACAATATGGAAATAAAAGTATTTCGGCCATGTATAGAATGATTCATTAATATTAAACAAACGTTAAAGTAAATACGTTATATATATATATATATATATATATATATATATATAAAGAGAAAGAAAGAGGTATATAATCATAAAAAATAAAAAATAAAAAGGGGGGGATATAGAAATGGAGAGAGATTATATATAAAGCATTTTATTCATTTTACAGCCGTAGAAAGAGGAAAAATTCAGTAATTTTTTTTAAAATAAACATTTCATTTTATTATAAGCTTATAACTAACAAAAATCAAATAACAAATTCATTTATATGTTACAGGTAAATGAACTATAGATGAAGTTCGCTACTTACTGTTGGAAAAATATAAATTATTTTACTTAAGATGATGTACAAATAGCTACATTTTTTGTCAATTATTTTTCACCAAAGAAATTTTCCGGGCAAAAAACAATAAAGAAAAACTTATCCTTTTAAATACAAATCCTTAATTATTCTTAGCTAAACATTAAACAAGGAATACGTTTACTATTTTATTTTTTTAAAAATGCGTTAGATAAAAATTGTTAAGGGTCTTGTGTAACTAGTACTTCAGATGATGAAAAATAAACGACAGACTCACAGGAAGCGGGGAATTAAAAAAAAGTTGAACTTAATGATATCTTTAATAATGATGGAGATGAATGGTAACTGAATGAAATACAAATTATGTTTTGCATGTAAATTACATCCACATTTTTGATCTAATTTTTAAAGTAAAATGCAGAAAAAAGGAAGTTATTAAAAAGTAATTTAAAATCGAGAGATATCCATACACATAACAGTTATATGTACATCAGAAAAGAAGGGTGTAAACCTTCTCTTTTATATATATATATATATATATATACATTAATCAGAGAAAAATCATATTATATGTACGGAAAATAGACGGAACAAAATTCTAACACAACACCGTGGATGTTGAGCTGATAGAACGTTCTAATTAAAATGTTGTATTAGCTCAATATTTTTTTTTTTGTTCGTAACTACGTTTTCACTATTTTTTCAGCAAAAAATCTGGTAAAAAAAGTGAAGTAAAAGAACAAAGTTAAATAAGAAAAAGATTGTTTAAATAATAAAAGAATCTGAATAGAAAAAAAGAACTAATTAATTTTTCTAATGCAAAATATCTAGGATGCATTACCGAAACATTTTAGATACTTGATTATAATCTATTCACAAGTTATCAAATTATTGATGTTTATGTTATTGCATGAAAAATAAACAACACAGTTTTAAGATCTTAGTATTTTTAGATGAAATATAACAAATAAGTTAATAAAGGGGGGAAGTATCAGAAAAAAATACTTAACTTTGTTTATTTGATGAAATTAAAAATATACTTTTTCATAAAGTTCTTTGCATAGTTTGACTTGAAAAGAATAGAAATAAATAATTTTAATTCTATACATAAAGTTTTCTTAATCTATTGAGATTCACTATTTAGCGTTTTAATTTTTGTTAAGTTTTAGAAATTTAAAACATTACACCGCTATGTGTAGTTTTAAATGATAATTATGAGGAAGACATTTGAGCTTTATTTATAGTTAAAAAGAAGTTTAACAGTAAATAAAAATCTAGGTTCATCAAAATTTGTCAAGAATGAAATCTTTGCTTTTCTCCCTCTTTTTTGCTTTATTAAAAAACTTTTGTTTTATTTGCTTTATTAGACACTATATGCAAATTGAGGCTCTACTTGTCATTTGTCTTAGAAAATAGAAAAACTCCCGCAGAGAGAACAAAAATAATATAAAATAATGCATTAAATTTTTTCTAAGTTCATTTTAAGCGCTTACGAGAAAAGAAAAGAATGCAAACATGTAATGAAGTCTTCTTTCCAATGAATTTACTTATAAATTATGTCAAATAAAGTATATTATTGAAAAATAACTATTTTACTTATGCATAAGAATGTCGATTTTACTTTTAACTGTATATCCACAAAAGATGAAAGCTAATAATAAGAATATTAAGGCTATAACAAATTCTTTTATAGCTATTTTAGCACACAATACTATTACGTATGCAGGCAAGATGAAGCAAAAGTAAAATTTCGTTTTCAACATAATAGAGCAATTTAAATTGATTTATGTAAATAAGTCATTTTTACTGGATGAGAGGTAAACTAGCACTGTGTAATAAACAATGAATGCAAAGCGTCCCCAAAACCATCCTATTTAAACTAATTTTTACTGCTGCTGACGAATCGAAAGAGCGATAGGCAAGAGAAAGATGCGCAGAAGATAAAAGAAGAAGGGATTTGCAAGTAATGTATTAAAGTTACGCAAATCAATTGCTTTTTTTTTTTATAAAATCTTTCGAAGAAAAAAAACAATAAAGAACAAATAATAATCCAAACTGTCTGAGCTTCAACGCGCCACGCTCTGTTTGAAACGTTAAAAAGCGCAGTAGCAGCGCCCCACCAAGTGGCGTCAACTCCCTTGAACTCTTTCACGCTGGATTCTTTTGGGAAAACCACGCCACTGGAGTTAGAGAGTAAGGAGTCGAAGAAGATAGTGGAACGGGCGACAAAAAAAGAGCCGACTAAATATGTGTCCCAGTGCGTGAAGCAAGTCGATCAGGAGATGATATTTTGATTTCATAACTGCTAAGTCCGGATTAACTGGGAGATGTCATCACGAGAGGCAGTGTTCCATGTCGAATACCATGAAATCGCCTCAAGCTCCAATCGTGATCTTTGTGGAATTTTTTTTTAAAAAGTAAGAGCGCTATTGTTCTGTAGAATCTTCAAGCGCGCCGGAACCTTTGTCGGCACAAAACTGTATGGTCAATCATGTTCGGAAGTTGAATAATTCCAAGGGATAGTGAAATAGTTAATTTTTACTGAGAGTTTAAGTTCCAAGAATCGATCAGATACTCCTGTCTGCAAGTAAAATAAGAGAAAATGGTTTTATCTTTCTTATTCTCCTGAGAATTTATGTTTATTTTTTACACGCTAAGAACTTTTATTATTTTCCATTTTTCCATACTGAATTATTTTCCATTACTCTTTTCACAAGAGATTTTGAAAATTGTGTAAAAATTACGACAGTATCTCAAATCAAGATTATATAGTAATTTCAGAAATGCAGTAGCAGCATCGATGCCGCCTATAAGTATAGTTATCAAATCATAAAAAAAAAAAAAAAAAAAAAAAAAAAACCTCACGATGCTTAAAGTTGCAATCCTTTTCTGCTTGAAAATTAAGAACTAACTATATTAAAAAATACGCTACAAAGATACTGACATAATGAAAAGATTTTATTTTTCAAAGTTTTATGTAAAATTTGTGTTCTGAAACAGTTTTGATAGATTCATAACAATTTCAGAACGCAAATTTTATTGCTGATACTTGTGACCAAGGTATCATTTCCAGAAAATTAAGCTGCTTCTAAATTAATCCCGTTATCTATTATTTGTTAAACCCATTCTGAGAACATTATTATTTTATGTGGTATTGTTGTCTTTTTTTTAAAACTTACATATGTGTTAGAAATATTTGAGGATTTGAGAGAGAGGTATAAATTAAAAGCATTTTTTATTCTTTCGAATTTTTAAAAAGATGTTAAATAGCAAGTGTGCAGATGAAATTTCTTTATTTTTAAAACAAGGAGATATTTGTAAAATTCGGAACGGTAAGTTGCATGCAGTTCAGAAGAAATGAATCACACGCAACAAACTTTCAAGAAACCGTTTATTTTGTAGAGAATGAACCACTACTTCAAACAAACTTGCAAATAAATGAAAATAATAAACTTCAAAAAAGAATTATGGCAGATAAGACATAAAAATAATTTAATTTCCGTAATTTGTGATATTATAAATTTTTAAATTAACAATAGTTTCTTCGTGAACTTAAATAATAATCTGGTTTGATCATACATTTAATCATGGAGGATTAAATTTTAGAAATACATGTAAACGTGTAGTAAAAATATTTTCAAGCTTACAGGAATTAAAAAGTTAAATTTAATTATAATTCTTATATCGAAGGAATATTATAATTTAATACGAATTGGTCGATACTATAAAATACTTAAATGCTATAATACAATAATCTATCTTAATTCCTAATGATTCATAGAGTAAAGATGCTTGTACATTAAAAATATTGGAACTTTATTTTTTATATTTTAAAAAATTAATCAAAATTTAATGATTTAAAATGGAAATATGAGGATTTCGTGCCATGATAAGAAATACTAATAGATGGCATTTTAACAATCACTGTTTCTTATCGATATACCTCTGATTCCTAAAATATGTTTTTATAAGAAAAACAACTTTACAAAAATACATTTAAAAATTAAATTATAAAATTTATGCCACACAATTACATGTAAGCCGCAAATGTTTAGAAAAAGGAGACTCTATGAAATATAAAGTTAACATATAACAAATACTAGTATTATTGCATAAAAATAAAACTCATAAAAATTAACAATAATAAACCATTTACGATAAATCTAATGACTTCAATATGAAATGTTAAATTTGCATTAAATATGTAATCAAAAATGTTCTTAATTTTGATCACAAACAGAAGTTTAAAAAACATTTAATGATTATAAGTATTCTATACATAAAATTTAAGTACAATCAGCTTTGTATGATTATATAAGTCTTTTATACACAAAATTAATCTGCGATTCAGATGTTTAAGTTTAACTAATATGAATAAAAATACTGAATACATAAATAAATTCGAAAGCACATGATAATTTTTGCTCTTAAAGTATCCGTACACCTTTAAAACGTCCTTTTTGTCAAAAGTTTCGATTTTCTAATTTTAATGTCAGTTTAAAATGTAAACTTTGTTCTTTCTAAAAGTGTTTGAATTTTGCTTATACCTTATTTAGAACAGGAATTTGAATTTTACTCGGTAGCTAATTTTTAATTGCATTTGAAAGTTTGTTTTTGATTTTTCTCAAAATGAGTTTTCTCGACATATTCACATATGGCAACGTAGATATGAGAAAAAGTTATGAAACAAATTAATTTAAATTTTCCAAGTATCTTTCTTATATAGTTTTTAAGAAACCCTACTACTTTTATGGTTGTAAAAATGATACGTTTTTAGTAACGAAGGTGTAAATCATGTATTGTTATAATTTTTTTTTTTTTTTTTACTTTTCATTGTTATTTGACTCGAAACACAATAAATACTGTAGTAATATGATTCTCATCATGAAAGCAGTACCGGCCCCAAAAATGTTATGATAAATAAGATAAAATTTACAGAATAATGATATTTTTGTTTACTTTTGAGTTATGAGCGTTATTCTGATAGTCAATTTATGTACTATTTTCACCATGTTTTCCACTTCAAATTTTTCTTTTTGAATTAAAAGCAGATTATTAAATGTGTTTTTCATAGTTTTAGGTTATATTTTAGCATTAAAAAATATTTTGATTGCAAATATCAATGTACTTCAAAAAATTTTCTCCGAAGGAGTACGGGTACCTTGAGTAACTCTTCAATAAACCTTCGTTGTATAAACTATGCAAGCATATTTATACTTTTCTATTTTAAGCATAATGGTAAAAACATGGAAAATGTTTTTCCTGAAACCCACGTTGCTTAAATTTGAAAGGATTGTCAGTAATATTTTGTTCGGATATGAAAAATTCTATATTTAAAACAAAATTGCTTTTGTAGTTTCAGATTTAATGTAAATATATCCACCAGTTGTATTGGGAAACAATATTTTGAAAAACTTATAAATAACTAATTGTAATTTGTTTGGGACATTTCTAAAGATCTTGATTACAAACTAAATAAATAGCTGAATTGAAGAGTTTTATTTAAAACAAATGCCCAAAGTGTTTTTTTAAAGTTGAAAATTTAAAATGGTGAATTATATTAGCACATTTTTTTTTTAAAAAAAATCATACATTAAAATGAAAGGTATGAATATAACTGTTGCGAGTTATGTAAAATTTCGGACGAATAGTTTGGATGTATAATAAAGATCTTAAATTTATGCACATCCAATGAATTTGCAAAGAAATTGCACATCGTAATCACAATAATGAGGTTATCATAAAGATATCTTGCTTGAGGCTCCCGTCCACCGACCATTTGAATTTCGTGGACGTAAAGGAAATTTCGACTACCATTCTCACATTTTTACTATTTTATCTATTTGAATGCAATAAACATCTGAAAAAGCAAAAAATAATGAAGGCTTCTGCGGAATTACTTTTTTCCTACAATTTTTTAAAATATTTTAAAATATTTTTTAAAGACAGGAAAACTCACGAACGAATCATTAAAATAGGGGCAAAAATATTTTTAAAAATTGGAGGGGGAAAGTAATTCCGCAGAAGCCTTCATTATTTTTTGCTCTTCAGATGCATTTTATTGCATTCAAATAAATCAAACAGAAAAGATGTGAGAATTAAAGTCGAAATTCTGTAGAATTAACGAAACCAATAAGGCGGGTAGACGGGAACCTTACGCTATCTTCTAAATCGTATAAGTTTAATAAAACATATTTTTCAATAAATCTATTCATATTGCTTTCCAAAAAATATTCAAACAAGTGTATCAAGATCTCTTAAATTTCACGAGAATGAGGGTTTTATATCACTATTTTTTAATTTTTTTTACAAATATACGATTTCTCAAAAAAATGCATTTCAAATTGGTGTTGGTATTTAATAGATATGCGTATCGTCAAACAAAGGTGATGTACTTTAATTATTTTTTGTTAATTGTTAGGGGTAGTTAAATAAAGACAATTTTTAGAAAGTCGAAAAGAAAATAAAGGAATAAAAATGAATAAATTATTAGAATAATAGAATAAAACAAAAAAAAAAAATGCTTTATACTTTAATTGGAAAATCCTGAGTTTCAACATAGTAAAACACCCTTAAGTGTCTTTTGATTCACCCATTGATGTGTTGCTTTAGATTTTGTGAAAACAAAATACCCTCCTTCAAAACATGGCAAATAGAGCCAATTCACACAATTTTTTTTTTTAAAAAAAAAGAGTAGAAAATTGTCACTTTAATCTTAAGGTCCTCAAACCACTTGACCATTAACTGTATACTTTCTAGAGATGCTTAGGGAAGGAAACGTCGAATATTTCGGATATTACAAAAAACTGGCATTAATTTTGACATTCCTTACATTTCTTTAATTACTCTTTTCTACATCCTTAAAGAATCTTCCCTTGACATTTACTCCTTGTAAGGCTTTCGGTTAAGGCCAGGAATTTTCTTAAACAAAATTTAAACTGTAGAGAGAATTATGCTACATACATACTTATAAAAAGTCAGAATGAAGATACATCAATACGCTTGAAGTATGTTGCTTAATTTTTAGATATAATTGCCTATTTTACGTTTGTTATACAAAGACTTTATACTATAATTCGTTACTAACAGTAAATTGATTTTATAAATAATTCACAAACTACCGAATAGTCTACTGGTAACCAAACACCGAATTTTTAGCCATAGTTTTAATGATGACAATGACATTTGAGCTGATGCCTCATTCTTCTAGATTCCACACTAGGACTCCGAAGTTCAATTAGACTTAACGAGCATCAGTCCCTATTGTTCCAAATGACGCCCTTCAGAAGAATTGAAATTTGATCCCACGACCAGCCGGAAACGAGCTAATCTGCCATCAGGCTACCGAAGTCCTTATTTTCTATTCCACAAATCAGAATAAAAGAGGATAGATTACAAAAAAATGTAAATCGGTAAATATGTAAGGTAAAAACAGACTGAATATATAATTTTAAAATCTGTTAAACATGATATGAGATTTCACGTTATCTTTGATCAAAATTCTTGCTTTCAAATTTATAAATTACAGAGAAAAATGTTTAACATGAAAGTAATTTTGAAAAAATCGGTTAACACGAAAAGATTTTGTTCCTCAGACCCAAATTTTTGGCTTCCTTTTTTTTTTTTTTTCTTTTTCGTTAAACAAAGTAAACAACGGTTGCTACTGTCGCTATTCTCTGGATTGGTAGAGGCACTATCATTGCCAAAACATTTCAATCTAATGGTTTGTTAGTTTTTGAATTTCATATTGGGTGCGTCAAAAGTCGGCGAATTTTTAGTGTTAACATACACACACAGCACGCACGCACGCACACAGCAAGCACGCACACAGCACGCGCGCAATACACAATACCACATCTTTCACTGCGGCCACACACAATGTTCACCACACACAAACGCATCACACACACACATCAACGACAGTCAACATATATAGATAGATAGATATCATCTCGTCTGTATGTAATATACGTTTTAAATTTTTCTATACTGTGATTTTAATTAACATTTAAAATGAAAATCATGTTTCTTCACGCTTCCGTATTTGATAACTGTTTGATTAACAGCAATGATAACCAGAGATCATTCTAGCACTATTCATTCAAAAACCTTTCCTAGTAACTTTTTTGTTCTTTAAAACTTAGCTAAGAAGAAAGCTATCACCAAAAAATAAAGCATATAAATATTTCTTTCCATTGGAATTTTTTGTGCGTAAAGTTTAATCCCCGCGAGTTCAGAAAATGATGATAAAATGAATTGATAAATACATTTATATTTCCTTTAAAGCACAATTACATTTTTAACAAATTGATTCGGCAAGTTGCTCGTGTTTCGTTTCATCAAGTATCTTTCTTGGCATGTTTCTTTTATTTCCCTTTCTCCACACAGCACGCATCCTTCAGGTTCCTGTTTTCCCTCCCTCATCCGGTGGGAGGTTGCAATTCAAGTGAGGTTTTTAACCCAAAATTGCGTTACGGTAGTCTGCCTTGAGAAATCTGCACCGGGGTAAAGTTTTCGATATACGCTAGTGTTTATTTCACTAAATGATCGATATGTCTCAGAACTAGAAAACTCATGGGCCTTACAATAGTGCCAAAAACAAAAATTAACATAAAAGATAATCGGTGCAATTTCTGTGCATTAAAAAGTATATATGAAAATATAAATTTAACGAACATAATGTTTTAACAGTATGATATCTTTAAATGTTTAAAATACGAACATTTAATTCATAGTCACATCAGAACTTTAACGGAGCTGACACAATGTAAAAAATCCAAAGTAATGAAAAAAGAACTGTTTTGTTCAAAATTTCGAATGAGAAAAATCACGGTAGTATCAAATTTTGTCTTACTTCTCAGAAATTATAAAAAGAAGAACGTTTCCTACTTTTACTCAATCGATCCTGAGGGATTAAATGTAACTTGGCAATTTCCAGACGTAATTAAAAGAAACACATCGTAATTATGATCGCGATCTCTTTGAAAGAAAAAAATAAATAAGAGATGACTTAGAATTATTTTATTCATAATTGTTTTATTAATCATTACCAACTTGAACACAAAATCTATGTTTTCAGAAATTGATACGATTACATGTCTTAAATCAAAACTTTTAAAAATTTCTTATCAGTGCATATAAAAAACTAACTGCCAAAGTAAAAAAGAACTCTTTTTCAATAAATTTGTATAAGACATGTTTTATTAATTTTGTACCATAAGTATAATAATAATGCATTTCCATAATTATTTTTTTTTGTTCTAAAATTTCGAGTTAGAAATTACTTTTAATAGAGCATTGAAATCACTAAAATATAAACATTTTTATAATATCGAATCCTCTCGCTGTGTAGTCAAGTAGTGTGAAACATAGAGGCAGAGCTCTGTAAAATATTTTTTTTTGAAATCGTTAGATGTTTGTTTTTCTAAAGAAGGATTTAAGTGATGAAAAAAAAATGTGTCGATGTACCAGAAAATTGTTTCATTTTCCAAACAATTTAATTCGTTAGGCAGGCTTGAGTGAGCAGTTGTCGAATTCCAAGCAAAGCAATAGGATTTAATGCTGTAAAATAAATCAAAAGAAACGTTCGGAGATAAATGTGATTAAAACAATATGTAGCTCTTATATTATTTAGGAATGTTGCACGTAGTTACTTAGGTTGCTTAACTTGGAGACCGATTGACGGTACGAAATGACAATCCTGTCATATGAGTAGTAAGACTCTCAAAAGATTTATCAAATGTTGATATCTTCTATAGGATATTCCTGAAGTCCTTCAATTTATGGGGCCTCTAGCAGGATCAGTCAATGCGCATTGTGTTTCTGATATAAATGCTTCAGAAAAACTTGATCTTTTCTGAAAAAAATCGCAATATATTTATTCAATACATTGTTCCCAAGGTTAAATTTGTTTGAAGATATTCTCTCTCTCCCATCAAAGTTAAATGAAAAATAAAATAGATTAGAAACAGAAACATTCGTACAGAATATTAAAATTATTAATAAAACTGTAACATTTAAGTTTAATTTTCTTAAATGATGTAGAATATAGAATCATCAGTGAGCGGTACCAGTCTCTGATTGGAAGAGGTTTATGATATAATTAATAAGGCTGTGAACAGCACAGACGCATTGGTGGGCCTTTGAAATGTAATTAAGGGGGAAAAGCAGTGACAGAAGCCAAAATTAATTACAAAATGTTTTGCAAAAACGCTTTGAAAATTTTATGGATTATCATTTCGTTAAACTGTTCAATCGGCATAAATTTAATGATCATATATATTACATAACGATGATACCTTTAAAACGACTTAATCAATATCCGAACATTATATTCAATATTAGCTCTATATCTTTTATGAAACCAAACAAGACCATTTTTAAGAATGCCATTATTAATAGCATTACGATTTGCAATTTTTTATGAAATTCTAAAAAATAAATTCTTTCAAAGCATACATAATTAAAGAATGCTTAGTGTTGTGATGTGTGACAGAGCAACACTCTTCATTTTCAATATTTTTATATATAAATTTTTAAAATGTAATATTTACACATATTCGAAGATAATGTATGCTTACTGCAATTTTTTAACGATATAAACAAGTCTAAAAATGTCCCTTTAATAAATGTTCTGTGTTTCAAATGAAACAGTGCTTATGCGTAGTGAATTAAATACAGATAGGGGTGTAACTGGGAAATATAAGCAACTTTTGTTTCGGAGGTGTAGCAATACTTTGCCTTGTAATATGGGGAGAACGTGTAAATAAAACCGAGATCCTATAATCTTTTAAGTATCAAAAACACTTCAGTCCAAAACATTGTCGTATTACGCCAAAAAACTCAGTTTTTGCTTAAAAAAACTATGTGAAAGTCTTTTAATACATGAAAAATCAGTAAATCAATATCAGTCGGTATGGAAAATTTACTATTCATTTCTTTGTTTTCAGCATCATACATCATTTGTTCATACGTTTGATCTGCATCCACAAAAGTAAAACTGAGTATCTAGTAATCACCAAAAGAAGAATTTAATTATTCACTCGTGATTTTTTTTCTTTGCATATATATCACTGGACAAAGCAAACAGCTTTTTTGAATCCAGTATACAGAAAAAAAAAAATATTTGGCACATTTCATCTCCTAAGTATGACGAAAATTCGGCTAAATATGTGACACATACAAGAAATGAATAAGAAAACACACCAAAAAATACATTTCTTTAAAGTTTTGTTTCGAGTTTTATTTTACTGAATCAAAATTTGCAGAAGAATTTTGTTTACAAAAATATTATCGTTGTTATTTTCTGTAACGTTACAAAAAATTACAGAATGTCTTTGCCTTCACAAAAATATTCGCTTTTGTAAAAAGTTGAATCGATTTATTTTTGACTGTTTTATAGAATACTGCAGCATTTTGAATTTTTAAATTAATTGAAAAGTAACAAATATGAATGATACACCTTGAGATACAAGACATTTGTGTCTGACGATTAAATGGGCATTTACGATTAAGTCAGAGAATACTTGAGAAATCTCACACTAAATTACATAAATTCTGCATAAATTACTTTGGAAGTACCCCAAATACAGCTATTTTTTCTTAAAATAGACAAGATGTTGTAGGTTCAGTTTTAAGTTTATAAATAAATACATATACTTTAAAAAAATAACTTCTGATAAAGAAACTTTGGTAATAGTCTGTTTCGTCTCATTGTGGGCCACTCCTTTACTGAGTTCGCAATTGTTTAATCTCATGCAAGCGATACCTAAAGAAAACAAGCATAAGGGGGAAAGAAAACAACAGTTAGGAGAAATCCTACTCCAAGAACGGAAAAGGCTCTTGAACTTAATCGTATTCATGGCTCCTCCAATCGAAACGATTTCCTCTATTTTTTGATCATGGTCGGTGACACTTGCATCCGCGAAGCACGCGAGAACGTCTTCTTTTTCTTTTCTTTTATTCCCTCCCAACTGTGATTTCTTGACCCCAAAAGCTTTAAAAAGGGGCGGTAGAGGATGGGTTTGGATCTATTAAGGGGCCTAAACTGGGAATCCTATTAGCACAGTATCGTTTCTGGATAGAAACGGTTAAGGGGGTATAAATAAACTAAATTTATAGTGATTGAGGTCGCAGGTCAAGTTTTCCCACTTTTTTTCTGACCTCTTTTCGAAAAGAATGGAATGTTATTAAGTACATTAGGACACTGGCGATGCAAATTTATTTTCTGTTTCTTCTCTTGGTTGTCTCTTTATATCTCGTCATCAAGTTTGCCAATGGGTAAATATATTTGTTTAGTTTCGAAATAAGGACAAGTACAAATTTATCTCTAAATAAGAAATTTTATCTGTGTGTGCATTAGAAAGAATTTATTTTATAGATTTTAAATTAAATATTTTAAAAACATTTTACTGTAGCAATTTTTAAAATCATTATCTACATTTACTACATTCTTTAATGGAAAAAGTCAGTTTATTCATCAAAATAATATGTATATAATTACAAATTTAGAATAAATAGTAAATAAACTTTACTATAAATGAAAAAAAAAAAACTATTTAAAACTCATTCATATAAAAGTATCAAGATTAAAATTTTAACTTAATAATACAATTCCTTAATTATATGTTACATTAGAATATATTTAAAAAAAATTTGATATCCGATTATTTATATGTCATTTTTTTAATAAGATAAAGAGCAAAATTCCTTCAAATTTTTATAGTAATTTAACTTGGTTTTGCTAAAGAAACTTTTAAATATTCGCTTTATAAACAGAGGGGATTTTTATTCTAAGACGTAGCATTTATGTTCAGTACAACTTCAAATTTCTATTGAATTAGTATGAATAGTCTTACGAGAAAAATTACGCGAAAATACTAGATTACGTCCATATTTAAATAACAATTCGTTTTTAGTATTTTATGTAAAAAGTATAGGTCACAGAAATGAAATGATCGGTTTATGAAAAATTAAAATTTTAAAATTTTAATTTTTCATAAATGAAAAGTTGCAGACTCAGAGTGAAAATATTTTTAAAATAAAAAAAATTACTCAGAATTTTTATTTGAAAAATTTATGAACTATGATTTAATAAAAAAATTCCATTTAAAATTTGCAAAGAATAATCTTTAAAAACGAGCGTTATGTAATCAAATGGAAAATCGTAAAACTGTTTACAATGCTACTTCTATCTAGACGTTATTAAATGTGAAGTAAAGATTCAAAGAATCAAAACGCACATCCATTACTTCATTTAGAAATCTTTAGAGATAATGAGGCTCGTCTTGAGAAGCATAAAAATTAATATTTGCAAATGTATACTTAACGTCCTCATAAAGAATCGAATATCTCCTCAAAAAGGTATAATTTATCAGTTAATTAAATACAGTTACATAAAATATTTTTTTTCAGAATGCAAAGTGAAAGAGGACAGTAAAAAATACGTTTGTTTCACAACCGATGAAATTCATAAATTAATCAGTTTTGCCTACTGTGCTCCTAATACCACTTCATTAAATTCCTTATCATACGAAGCAAAAACTAGTTAATTAGTATCAAATGAAAGAAAAAAATATAGCCGAGCGATGAAAGTTGATCACGTTATATTACTGCCCCACGGATATGAAAAAGTTGTGGTTGTTATTTCACGTGAGGCTCCTCCAGCACAGTGACCCGGACAGAAAAAAAAAAAAAAACTTCATCACTGTTGTATAAAATATGTGATATACAAGAGGGGGGAAATATCAATTTCCTGTAGTAAAACTGCGTTGAAATATATACTTGACCCCCAAGATAGCAAAATTCGAGCAGGCCATACAGGTTTCCTCTAGAAAGGTTCTAATTACATCCCTAAGAAACAGCAATGATTAATGTTATTACGGATACATATGAAAAATCATTGTTTGCTGATGTAATTGAATAGCTAGAGGCTATATCAAAGTGATTACCTGGATATGACCAGAAATCAATTGTGAATCATAGTAATTGCACGCAATACTATTAGAATTAATTTGAAAAAGAAACCTCGAGTCATCTTGCAAAATTATAGATAGACATTTCCTATAAAGAAGCATTTCAGTGTAAACACAATAAAAAAAAAAAAGAAAAGGAAATGCACCTCTATCTTTTTACCATATCGTATTTTGAACTTTATTAATTAAATAACTATAATGATAAAAATATTTTACTTCACAAATCCTTCATTAAGATTCTGCTTGAAATAGGAATTTAGCTCAGAATATTCATTAAGCATTTGTACTCTTTAATTACACACGTGGACATTTTTTTATTTTTTTTAAAAATTCGAATAAACTTGTTGAGCAATAACGGTACTTCTACTGTGCCCATGAACCCTTTTTCAACAGTTCTAGCTGAAGAGAAAAATTTAATAAAAATTAGGCCATGTAGAATATAAAATTTTAAGTTGCAAATGTAAAATTATTTTTCCATTTAACCGACAAAAAGAAAAGTTTGCCTCTAATTTTCAAACAAACATTTTTATTGAACGTTCCCCTTTCTTTTGTTCATTGTTTGGAGATATAAAAACGCAATAAGTATAATTTTTTAAAATTGATTCAAATAATTTTTTACATTGACTTCAGATTTTCTAATAGAAAGCTGAAACTTCGCCATATGACAGTTGAGGCAACTTATATATTTCTAATAATTTATTTACAGCTGAATTCTCCACTCATATATAAATTTGCAAAATTTGTTATGATATCATTTCTCCAATTTATCAATCAGGGTTTAAAGAACTTCTTGAGCTTTTAAAAATAGAAGAAAAAATGTGTAAAATATATTTCTCAATAATGAATGAAATAAAAATTATTTTTTACCCTTTTTACAATGGTAATCATAATTTATTAACAATACCTTTTTATCTTTGTTTGGATGAAGTATATTTTTACATGCAATTTATGCATTTCTTCCAAGTACATAAATTTCTTAAAATAATATCAATCTATATCATATTTGGAAAACCAATGACTGGTTAGAAACAAAGAAATATTTAATATCTTACGGCACAGTATATTAAAGTTGTAAGAATAAGTTTAATTGTTCATTTTTTAACTAAAAATGTAACCATATTTTCTAAAAGCAAATTATTAAAGTTCGTTTAATTTATCATACTCTATTCAGGGAAGATTATACACATCAGTTAAAAAAAAGGGGAGGGGACATTCTTATTTATATGGAAATTGAATCTCAAAAATTTACAGAATCCAATTATTATCTCTTTACATGCAAGATGTAAAAAATTATTTTATGAAATTGGTAAAGATTATTGAAATTTTCAATATAATTATCAATTTTCTCCCATACATTTCATGCATTTTTAAAGGGTGGTAACACTCTATATTGCAATTATAACAAGTGCAAAATGCTTAAGGACAACAGCGTCATAAAGAAAGGGTGGAATAAATTCCAAAACACAATGTGTCATATATTATGAAAAAAAAAAAAATGAAAAATCAATAGTAATTTCTGAGTTTTTCTTTCAACTCTTCTCTGCCTTTCAACAACTCCCACTAGTTTCGTTTTCACTTAATAGTATAATATACAGCAAAGGAAGTGTTTAAGATTCAAAGGTTGTTTCTAATCAGTCATTGTTATTCCAAACATGAATAAGTGAAATTATCTTTCACTGAAAACAATGACTTGTCGGGATAGAGTTGAATGTTTTAAAAAAAGAACAAAAATGATCATAATTATGACTAGGGAATACCAAAAATTTTAAATCTTATTGCTTAGTTTAAATTCCGGTATTTCAAAATATACGAAGAACAAGGTGATGTAAATCAAACGATATGAAAGGAATAAAATACAAAAATTATTTATGCAAAATATTAGTACAAATAAATAGTTAATGTATCTTAATGCGATGCGAAACATTTATAGGTGCTTTCAACTCAAAATATAGAATATTAGAATAAAAACTCAGATATTATAAGTTTAATTCTAAAAAATATTTTTACCTGTGAGCTTAATTTTAAAAAAAAACATTTTTACTTATATCTTAAAGAAGATAATATGAAACTTAGGTATTAATAACTTGTAAAATTTCGACAAAAATAAAATTTTTCTTCTCAATTCTTATTTCATTTATGTAATATAAATTAAAACTATAGCAGATGATTTAGTATTTTGTTTAAAAACATAGAACTGGAAATTGAGCTTTTAGAAAAATGTATTTAAAATATGAATGTTTCATAAATTCTTCATTATTGCTATTTATCGGTATACATGGCTAAAGGCACAATGTTTGGAAGTAATTTCTTGATGTTTAGCAATAGAAAAATAATATTATGGAAACTCAAAAGAAGTGTAACATCTTTACGTTGAAGTAAGGCTTAATATAACATAATCAAAAATACTTAGTTCCGTAATATTACGGATGTTGTTCTTTTATTTTTAGCAGAATATCAAGATTGCTAATAATGTATATTTTTAGAATTCATTCGTCGTATAAATATTCGTAACAAAGCATAATGTCTACTGAGAATAAGTGTAAGCATTACATACTTATTTTTCAAATCATTCTTTTTTATATTGTACCTCTGCACTAGGCAAGTAAATAAAATTGCAAATGGAATGATACTGCAAACGAACTTGATTTTTAAAAAAGCCTATGTATTGTTTTAGTCAGTAAATTAAATGCGATAATTTTATTTAAAAATATCAATGATTTATAAATGCAACTTTCCATTATTTCTTGTCAAACTTTTCAAAGGAACAAACATTCACTAAAATATTATTTAATATAATGAGTCAATGAGCATCAGTATTTTATCATCAAGTTCCTTTTACCATTTCGAATGAATGTTAGACAGTACGTCCATTGCCCCATGCAATGAAACACGAGTATTCTGCCACCAAAATTAAAAAAAGAAAGGAAAAGAAAATAGACGAACTTATTACTATATAGCCTTTTCCCTTATTTCAAATTTTTTGAATGGGATAGAGTGGAAAATTATAATAACATTAATAATCGCTACAACAAACCATTTAGAAAAAAATTAAAATAAGGAAATTATTTAAAATCGCGCGAGAGTTCCATTCATCCACTATCTTCTTCGCATCTCAAAGATTTCATGCATTGATTATCTCGGAAAAGGGCATAGAATGTTTGTTTGTCTTCGTTCGAATTTTCTTGTACTGAGACTACAAAATGATATCAAAGGAACGAAATTATCTTTCAAACTCGGGGAAAGTGCAATCTGTCTCATCTGACAAATAACGGAAACAATGCCAAGTTACTCGTAATGCCTTTTTAAATTCGAAAAGGAACAGATAAATCAAGATAATTTCAATGAAAACCACGCAAAAAGGTTTTTATCGGACAGCTACGATCCCAAAATAAATGCCAAAGGAGGATCCCAAGAACAATGGCGTTTTTTTCTGGGATGAGAATGTCCTTTTGTGCGAAAATGTTCCTTTTCGTATATTTGTTGATAAAAATAGAAAGCGAAAGCTCTCAGAGAACGAAGTAGTTCAAAACAAACACATTTTTCTCATTTGTTTTTTGCTAAGGTGGTTGTTCATTATGACAACGAGTCACGCAGACATCGTTGCTGGAAAAAGATAAAGGATAAAGAAGAATTTAAAGGAAGGTTAGGATGGAGGTGTGGGAGAAGTTGTCAGAAACTGCCTCACCTTGAAAAAAGTTTTGAGCATCCGTTGGAGTGGGTGATGTCATATGTGGGGAAAGGCGGTCATTGGACCGAGACCATTGTATGAACATGTTGTTTCAAAAAAGATTTGAATGATACCGGCCAAATGGATTCGTGAATACTCGTTATGTAGACGCCGGGAGGAGAAGGATTGGAACCAACAAGTTTGGGGAGAACGGAGGGCAGAAAGCTCAAGGCAGTTTTTGAAAATACCACCGTTCTATTCAATCAGTCATTCTTCAGTTAAATTAAAAAATCGCACACTTGAAATTAGGAAATGATTCTGGGGATTTCGTAAAAAAAAAAAAAAATACATTCAGAACGTGAGTGTAAAAACGCATGTAAATATTTTATACAAAAGAACAGTTTCAGAAATGAAGAACAAAACAATTTAAAAGGTGTATTGTAGGGAAGAGGCATATTAATAAAGACTAATGTTCAAAGAATCACATAAAATGTTAATTTGCCATTATTTTTAAATTTTTATTTCTTTCCATATTTTGAATCATTAACATACTTCCATATACTTTTTTTATATTATTGCTTTCTAAAGTAATACTACTTAGAAGTGACGCATTAAAATTATCACGAAACTGATTTCCTTCAATTGATAAAAAAAATCTACATTTCTATAACACAAAAATTAAAAATATTATCAAATCGAAACCAAGTGTAAACTTTATTTTATTTGAATAACGACAACTCCCCCCCCCCTCCAAAATATTATAAACTTAACAACTGATACTGATAAACCCAGGTATACTAAAATATTTTACTAACAAGAAAGTTCAACATCAGATAACTTATGCAAAAAAAATAAATTTCTGGAAACATATATTGATCACTAAAACTTATCGATGTTGATAGTTAAAAATAAAATTAAAAGGGAAGGAAAATCAAGCTTTTTTAACTAGATCTTTAATCACTTGAGAAAATAAAAATTATCTTACATAAACACTATGATTATTTCTTATTTTTATCAAGAGTATATAGTCGTGAAAATAGTGTTCATTTGCATTTCTAAATAATAGATTGATATAGGTAAGAAAATTGCACAAAATACCAAACTTTAAAGTTTCAAGAATAATTAACACTGATTAAAAATGTTTAACTCGTCAAGACTCAAGAAAGTATTTATTTAGAGAAAAAAATTGCCATTATAGGAAGTTTGATGAATTTAAAGCGATTAACGCATCAAAACTTGCTGCTGGCCTTGCCTCGTTCTATTTTTTTTAACTAGGTGGCATGCCACTCATGAAATCGGGTTATTGTTTTCGTGACATCCAGAGTTTCGATGTCAGAACAATAGATTCAGATAGTTCTTGCTCTGAAGCTAAGGGCATGTGCGTGTTTAGCCCTTAGAGAGAAAAACATGTCATATTATTATGGATTTTAGAAATGTGAAAATATACTAGGAACCGTAGAGAAGACGGCTGAAGCATCATTATTACGAATTCCAATCTTATCTGAAGTATATGTTTTACTTTCGATTAACTAACCTTTCATAATGGGCTTATTTATATCTTCTGAAATTACTATCTACACAAATAGCAGCGATTCCACAAAGTATTTAGTCAGATATTCCCAATATCGAATGAAATGATTTTGCAACATTTCAGGAAAAGGAGAGAAAAAAAAAGGCTTATGCGTGTGATGTAAAAAATATAACATGAAAACATGTTTAAGCTAATCCATCTGTATGGAGTCTCATGAGTGTAATGGGATTTTTAAACAAAAACATAATGTAAATATTTGCAGTTAATTTTAACTTAGTAATTAAATTATCATTCTTTTAAGTTTGCTCTTAAAATGAAACAAATATGGGCCTAAAATCATCCATTTAAATCTCTTACGATATCATAAACAAAAAAATGCGTAATATATTGTACACGACATTTTTTAAATTATTATTATTAATACTGCACATTATTCTATTATCAAAAAAAAAAAAAATCGTAAGAGTTTGCAATTAAAAATTTATCCCGTATATATATATATATATATATATATATATATATATAAAGCTCAATACCCTCATTATACCCAGTGGATTGTTGATTTTTAGAAAACAGTTCATAGGATAAACAAGCTTACATATGTTAAAACAATCTATAGAAGTTAAAAATCAGGATGCAATTTAAATTCGCTTGGTTTTATTCATTCATATTTATCTTTTGGGAATGTAGTTAAATAATAAAAAAAAAACAGCGTTCAAAAACTCAAATGTTTAATATCATTGAATACTGACAGAAACTATTTTTAAAAGCTAAAAATATAATAAAAATGTTAGGAACATTAATTAGAATTTTTAAAAGTACCACGCAGTCTCTTTTTATTTTATTGTAACATAAATAATGATAAAAAATTAAATACGAATTGAGATACTTAAAATTATAAATACGGAAGATCATTTTGACTAGTATTACGTAATGTTTAAGCTCTGCTCGTACTCATTACTGAAAAAAAAAATCAAATACAAAGTTCAGTACTTTAAAATTTTAACAAGATTGGATATGATTCATATTGATGTTTTTCAACGTTTCATCAAATTGACTTCGAGAACAATTTTTTTAAGTATGCATTTTAGGAAAGAATTATTTTTATAATAAAATTGTCTTTCCTTTTAAATGTATGTATATTTGAGAACTTATTTAAGTAATATAGTGATAGTTCTTTAAAATTATTAACATAATTATCTTAACTATTAATATAATATATTAAGGTATATTAATAGTTCAATTTCTAAAAACAACTTTTTTACGGAAAAACATCCTTAAACGTAGTAAAGAGAATTTTTTAGGAAGAATAATAGTCTTAAAATTCTCTCCACAAAATGAGATATCTAGACAATGACTTATGAATGCAAAATGAACATGAAATCAATAAACTGCTTTGATTTAAAGAGAAAATAGAAAAAAATTAGAAAATTGTGGTTTATTAATTTATAATTCATATCAATGCAAACTACTAAAGTCATGAGCCACTTCGAATATCTCTTCTTGTATTTTCTAACGAAATATTGTATTGAATAAAATGGATTTAGACGCATAAAATGAATTTGAATCAATTTTATCAAAGATATATGGAAATTTTGTTGAGATTTAATATAAGACATATTTTTTGAAATTTTCTATCAGCTTGAAAGCAAGTAAAATGCTCGCATTGAAATATAATCATGCGCTTTTTACCTTGACATTTTGAGAAAAATTCCTAAAGTAAAGTGTTCGCAAAAAAGAAACCAACCATGATATAAAATACAAAGTATCACGCAAATTTATTGTGACCGCCGTGTTGGTGTAGTGGTTAGCATGTCTGACTGCGAGTACTGCCGACCCAGGTTCGATTGCCGGCGGCTCCGGCTCTGATAGCTGGTCATGGGTCAGCTGAGACCTTCATCCCGCGGGGGTAGATAAATGAGTACCAAATTCGCTTGAGAAATTACTGGGGTCCAGCGTCAGGCTGGCCAGTTAGTCTAGACACTACTAATAATTGGCGACCCAGGCCCGAAACGCAACATATAAAGACATAGGCATCGCCTGATAAGACTTTTTAGGTCTAGGTAGATTTTAATTAACGCAACTTCATTACACTTAATAAAAGCTCTAACAAAAGTTTTCGCATAATTGTTTAAATATATTTTATTCAAAATCGTCACTTCCTGACAAAAATGTTTTTGCATTAGTTTTAATACAATTAACTTTTTTGTGTGACTTTTTTAACTCCCAAATAACTTCTTTGGAAAAAGTAAAGGTATGAAATTGCTACTATTTTGAAATCATAAAAGTATCTTCTGATATGAAAGCGGGAGAGCTTATAAGCTCTTTAAGAATCACTCACAAATGATCGCGTCTACGGAATATATTATGATACTAAAGAAAATTTCTACGCGACATATCATGGTCTACTGACTTGATTTTTATGTCTGTCTGAGTCAATATAAGTTCTGAGTCAAGCACCAGTGCAATGCTTTTTTCCGCAGTCATACTTAGCATGACCTACTTTCAGCAATCGGTAACACAAAGTTGACGAATTTGAAAATGCCTAAAGAGACGCTCAACTCCAGATTTATCGAAGGTTAAGACAAAAGACCGAAAAAAAATTTCACGAATCACAGGTTAATTTTTTTTTTTTTCAGAAGTGACAGCGCACGCTCTATTAATTTATTGAAGTTTACAGTAAGTCGTTCATTTGCAGTGACTACGTAAAGTAATCGAAAATGTTTCGATCATTGTTTTCTTTATAATTGCGTCAATTAAACAGTTATTTATAAAGGAATTTGTAAAAATTTCCACTTCTTTAAGATTTAATACCATTTGTGAATTTAAAAAAATAATATAATGCCCTTTGAGAGAATTTTTTACGTAAAGTATCAAAAATTCTTTATTAATTTCATTTCAAAAGCCAAATTTTCGAGATACGATACTAATAACAAATTTATAGTCAAGAAAAAAACTACATTTAATGTTTGCATCCACGTTTATTTTATACTAATAATAAACTAAAATTTGTTTTCATATTTATTTTTGAACAAAATGTTATAAATAATCGTTAACAATATATGCGTGACAGAAATTCTTCGTATTTTATTCACATAAAAAAATTTTCAAATTGACTTCGAGAACAATTTTTTTAAGTATGCATTTATGGAAAGAATTATTTTAAAACGTTTTTCTGAATTTCACTTGGTGTGTGTGTGTGTCATCAAATTTTCGATCGTTAATTTAACCAACTTCCCATCAAGCTAGAGCTTTGAAATTTTGAGAATCGTTCGTACTCGCCTAACAATGCAATATTTAGACGTTTGCGACAAGTTTTAACTCATATTTTCTTTAATAATGCAGTTTAGCCCGAACACTTGGCGCGATTTCAAAAATTGGCACCAAACTTGGCGATTTTTTTTTTTTTTTTTTGGCTGAGCGTTAAATCAGTGAAACTGAACAGGGTAGCCACATTTGGCAAAATACTGCCAAATAATTCTTGTCGCCAAGGGTAAACCTTTTCTGAATTCTGGTTCCCATTTTTTTTAATAAAATGACTTACAAACTTTCAAATGCATGTTTTGATTTTATGAGTATTATGAATTTCTTAATATGCTCACAAATGTATCTTTTTAAGTAAATTTTAAAGTTAAAAATAACTAACAGTTTTAACTAATATTTCAATAATTTTCTTTAATATACTTTGCTACCATATAAAAACGTTATTTTTAAAAACGTTGGTTTTTATATCGAATTATTTATAGTAAAATTGCCTTCCCTTTTTAATGTATGTATATTTGAGAACTTATTTAAGTAATATATTAATAGTTCTTTAAGATTATTAATATAATAATCTTAATTATTAATATAATATATTAAGGTATATTAATAGTTCAATTTCTAAAAACAACTTTTTTACGAAAAAACATCCTTAAACGTAGTAAAGAGAATTTTTTTAGGAAGAATAATAGTCTTAAAATTCTCTCCACAAAATGAGATATCTAGACAATGACTTATGAATGCAAAATGAACATGAAATCAATAAACTGCTTTGATTTAAAGAGAAATAGAAAAAAAATTGGAAAATTGTGGTTTATTAATTTATAATTCATATCAATGCAAACTACTAAAGTTATGAGCCACTTCGAATATCTCTTCTTGTATTTTCTAACGAAATATTTTATTGAATAAAATGGACTTAGACGCATAAAATGAAACTGAATCAATTTTATCAAAGATATATGGAAATTTTGTTAACATTTAATATAAGACATATTTTTTGAAATTTTCCATCAGCTTAAAATTTTGATACATAAAATGAAAAAGATTTTTTTTTAATTAAGAAGTTGCTTTTTATGTTAATTATTTCCTTTAAATAAATGATGCTTTCACATGTTCTAGACATAATGATCGTTACCATAATAACGGAATATTTCGATTTTTAATGAATATTAATATAAATGTTAAAGGGAATACATTTCTTCCTACAGAAAGTTTATAGATTTTTGTTTTTGAATTATAACCAGATATTATGAAATATGCTTTAATATAAAATATTTAATTATTTTTTTTATGGATACGTGAATGAACACTAAAAATGCGGTATTACTTATACTGATTTTATATGTATAACTTATTGCAATGTTTATCAATTGAAATTAGAGTTATAGGATATTTGAGAATTAATCAAATTAATTAAAAGTTCAATATTCCACCTAATTTTATGTATTTCAGCTAAAGGTTTTATTTATGAGTTTAACAAAAAATACATCAAGCATTAGTACTTGAAGTAAAATCAGGGTACTTCCTACTTCACTCTACTATGATTCAAATGCATGACGTAAACTAGCAATACATACGAATGAGAAATAGATTCTGAATAATTCATAGTTTCCGAGAAAAAAGTCGTTAAAGTTTATCTTTTTCATTCTCTTTACATTTTCAACCAGGTTTTTTCCCACAGATCTAAAAATGTGTTCTCTCGGCCGTTTCTCACTATCTGACGACTATTTCAAACGTATTCAGTTTTTGTGCTAAATATGATATTATACAGTCATTATAACAATTTATTATTCATATATTTGACACGAAAAGAAAATTTAACATTAAAAGACACAGATACTTTTTTTGATTGAAAAAAAAAACACGTCTTTTACCTTCAGGTGAGCCTTTTATTCTTCGATAAGAAGATTTTCGATGTGTCGTGTTTAAGTACAGAGGTTACGAATGCAAATGATTTGATGATCTAAAAATGTTTAACCTAAATGGCAACAGGAAAGTAAATCTGGAGCTCACGAATAAAAGTGACAACCGAATATAAAATGTCTTTCTGCCCCCCTACTCCTTCCTACTTCAAGTTGACTGAATTGTTCATCAGGTGCGCTTTTTTTAAGAATTTTGTTCAATGACATTTGAAATGGTTTTAAAAATATAAGCTTCAAATGACTGCTTTTATTTAAAAAAAAAGTAAGTTTTTCTATTCATAAATGGGGCAATTGGAAATTAAAACTATTTTGAGAAAAAAAATAAGAAAATGTTTCGTATAAAATTTATGTGACAGTATAATTCTTTCCTATTTTTTAATAAGATACATAGCTTATTCGTTTGAACAAAAGTGTATTTTTCGTCTTGATAAACTATGTCTTATCAATATGAGGATTGTTATTTTCTTTACACCCAATATTTTAATTGTTTTACATGAAAAAAAAGTTCATCTAAAAGAAATCATTCGCAAAATTGGACCCAGTAAAATATATTACATTAACAAAGCTAATTTTTATAAAAATGTTTCAAAGTAGAAGTGGATGAAACAGATCTAATGTTGATACGTGAGATAAAAAAATTAACAAAAAATTAATTTAATAAAAATATTATTTAGATTTGAAAAGTAAGTTTATTTTTAATCATCTGTTTCAATATTTTGCGTAATCATATGCGCAAACAAATAAGAACTAAACAAATACTTAAACACCTGTTAGGCCTTTCGATTTAAATATGCAATAAAAATCCATATTTGTCAAGTCATTCAACCTGGATGCCAAAAGAAAAAACATGCTACAATATTCAGTGATTATATTCACTGGAATTAAAATTAATTAAATCTATGATGTGCCTCCATTTGTCAATCTGCAAGAATTTCTTTTAATTAATAAATTATCAATTTTTATTTTATTAGTTCTTTTTTACTTTCTAATAGTTTATTATAAATGAGGAAAATAAATTCAAATTCAAAGAAAACATTCAAAGTTTATTTAATAAACATCTTACAAGCAACGATTCTACAAAGTTCAATCTTAAATTTTCAAGTACCGTTTTTATTTTAAAACTTACTTTCAATTCGACATCAACTTGCCTGATTAAGATAATGCATTTTCATGTAAACTATTTGTTGATCAAAATAATAGGACCTTTTAATTGCAGAATATAATAATAAATAATCAATAATTAATCTGCGTTATATCACACACACAAATATGTTTTTTTGAAAATTTCAATTGAAATATTATTATTATACGCATTACTTCTTCTAGGATCCTTTGAGTTTAGAAATGAAGAAATATATGCGGAAAAAAGTACGGAGGCATTCGAAGCTGAATTCTTCTTGCCGTACATTGCAACTTACTACCAATCAATAGTGAACTTACGCATAAATGAAAATCAACAAATCTAATTAGCATATCCTATGATGACATATAGTTCTGTCTGTGCTTATTTTACTCCTAATAACAACGCACAAGTAGTACAATTCAAAACAGGCCTTCGTGAAAATTATAAATAAACGCAATATTAAAGGAAATAAAACCTTTCCAGAGTAATATGTATTTTTACAAACATAAATAATGTTATTAAATCTTACTTTAATTATTATTTATTTCTTTTTACGACGAATTTTTTAATTTTTTAAATTCCTGTGTCATTTTAATAGAAAAATTAAAGATTCGTAAAATTGAATAAGAAAAGTTTCAGTCAAGCCTAAACGCACGTAATTTTCTAGGTCACTCTTACATTTTCTAATCCAGTCTGGCGAGTAAGGAGAGTACACCCTTTTTATGAGTAATTGTTATCTGCTCACTTATCAGCTCAACGAAAACTCAGGTTCGGCCTTACTCGATTGCAATTCACACCTCTCAACCTGTCAATAATTTTTTTTATAAAACGAGATCCGGCTCCAAGGAAAAAAATCCAACTCCCTCTACTTTTTTTCGTTCTAGCAAAATCTCTAACATTCAAGATCTGAAAATGACATCATCTCATTCCAATTCAGTTGAAGTAAAAAATGATTAGACATCTTTTTATTGGTTTTTGTTACAGATCAAGGAGTTTGTTTCCTAGAAATTTCGGTAATTTATCAAAACGCCTACACAATGTTGATCGTTACGTTTAACTAAGTAACGCAAATAAAGTTTGTTTTTAGTTCGAAATAATTTAATTTTTACCATTGCCAACGTTGCAACTTTTATATTTTAAATGCACGTAATTTAAGAAGTTTAAAACAAGTTCCTATACTTTATTAGAATAGATGCAAGAAATAGCTTTAGTTTTGAAAAAAAAAAATCAGAAATTTAAAAATAAGCATCATTTGCGTTTTAAGCGAATATATAACGAAATTTTAAGTTTAAAGAATTTATATATTATCGACATAGAACAAATTTTATGCACTTCATCATATTTTTCTTTATAAAACAATACAAAAAAGCAAAAGATATAATTCTTAGAAATCACTTATATCAGTGACTCCAAAGAAAGTACCGATTCTTTATCAGTAGTTACAAATTTTAGACCATAATTATTTTAAATAAGAATGATTTTTTTAAAATCAGATCTTCATGCAAAGAATCATAAACAAAAATTACCTTAAAATGACAAAACACACACATTATATATATATATATATATATGTGTGTGTGTGTATATATATATATATATATATATATATATATATATATATATATATATATATATATATATGTGTGTGTGTGTGTGTGTGTGTGTGTGTGTGTGTGTGTTTCAAAAGAAAATTTACTTTAAAAGATCTTGTTTTCAGCAGCAAAGGTCGTGCGTTTGTTATATTTTTTCATGTTTATTGGCTATGTAACTGAAGTAATCGACTTTTTTAGGCAATTCATTTAAACAAGCAATCTCTAATGAAATGCACAAGTCACCCAGTCTGTAATTAGGTTGGCAGTAATAAAACGGAATATCGTCCTTGAGTAATCTTCATTACCCGAACATACATGGAAATCGAGTAGAATTTCAGCAATAAATACATCAAAAACTTCAAAATATTTTTCACACTCACACAACATAATGATCACTTGCAGCGCAAATTCCAGCTTCGGCATTAATTCACCTTAAATCATTACTTTTTAATTAAAAAAAAAGGTTGCAAAATATCAAACAAAACGAAATTATAGCATTGTGAAAAAAAAAAAAGGAAAATAACAGTTTAAGCAAATCATAATAGAACGGTAGTCGGTAACTTTTGCAAAGCATTATGCTAATCATTTTTTTTTTAGTATTTATGCTTCTTTTTTACTTCTTATATAATAAATAAAAACTGAATTTAAATTAATTAATACACCAATCACCTGGGTGTTTTAAACAACCGAAGGTAACATTAGGAAAATCGATACATTCTACTATAACATGCATTAAATTAGTACAAATGTTTTCTTCATTTTATTCCTAATAAAAAAAACTCAAAAATTATCTAGCCTTTTTAATGCGTCAAACGTTCCGAAACGTTGCTAATCAAACAAAAAGAAGGATAACCTTTACAGATTCATTTTGCTGATTATGATTATCCATCTCTTAATCACTCTCCGATCATGCAGTCAAAACTAAGAATAAAAAGATTTTATAATTCACATTTATCTCGATCACATTCGAATAATTTTATATCGATTTGTTATCAAGTTAATCAGTTGGTATTTCACAGATAAAGATTTGCTTTATTGCTTAGGTATCATCAGTAAATTTCATCTCTATTAGTATTTAATAGGTGTAAGGGGTGTGCTTTTTTTAAATATATTTCCTAATGCATTACCGCACTTACGAACTTAATTTTCATCTTGAAGATATTTCCTACCTCCAAGCACATTCCCTCCATTTTATTCAACAAGATATAAACTAATCCATTCATTGATTCATAAAATTTTGAAAAGTAAACTATAAATTTCTATGTAATTATTAAGTAATTTATTTGTGGACATTTTTGTTCATTTTATATGTTTAGTATAAAAAATAATCTAGCATTAAACTCTGAATTTTTTTTAACTGTTTCGTTATTTGAAATTTGGCGAATTATCGTTTATTGCTGCACTTTTGTCTTTAAGTGAGCGAGGCTCAAAAACGACGATTGAATGCATCGTTTGCTCAGCATATATCTTTCTCAATTTTTAATCCTCTCTTAACTATTACTCTCATTTAGGGGGTGTCTTTTAAATCTTAATATTGCAGCCTTTCTCATCATATTAAATCTGAACTATTTTAATAACTTAAAATATTCATTTTTAATGACACAGAAATAATAAAAATAGAGAAATAAGTAAAAAAGACACATTAGACACATTAGATAAGTAAAAATTAAACCAAGAACAAATGAGTTATACAATAACGCATTAAGAATTAAATTTAATATTTGTTCAATGTATTTTCGACAGAATTCAACAAGGAAACGAACAGAGATATTCAACATGTATGGAAACTTCTTTTATTTTGTGCAATTTGTAAGCCCTGAAATATTGATAAAGTCATCTGGTTTATTTCAATAAGTACCTGTTTTAGCTAAAACAATATTGTGTTAAATATTTATGAAGGATAGTTGTTTAATGGCAGATAGTTCTTCATTTACAAATGTGTAAAGATAGATGTATGATTTACCAAAATTTCAATTCAGAGCATTAGCACTTGCATGCTAAATGGTATACAGTTTTGAACTTTAAGTAATTGTAAAACTAGTTAATTATAGGTTAATTTCTGCTGTATGGAATTACATATCCGATCCTTTATTTCATTATTACCATTGTAGATATGTAAACAAATTGTTCCAATTATCAACATAATGTTTCCATTAATTGATTCATTAATGTAAGCAAGAACTTTATACAGTTTCCCCATCTTCACATTATGTTTAGTAAATTGCAGTTAATTTTCCATAAAACAAAACGTGTTTCTCTAATGTTGTTGCTTCTATAGATAATAGAAATTCCTGTTCAGTTTTCAAAGCAATTACCAAAATGGGTAAAAACGCGAAAGGCTTAAAAAAAAGGAAACGTTTGAAAACAACTAACCTTTGATCTCAAAGCCGGAATAAGGCGTCAGAAGAATTTGATTGCGCTAGTTTTGTAATAGCTCTCATTGCAAATGGGTCGCTGGTTTACAGAATTGTAGTACTTTTCCATCTCTCAAAGATTTTATTGAAGGGTTGAACTCACGAAATATACATATGAATTCACCAGAACAGAATATGTTTTTGTTAGACTAGATTCGTGCTACATGAAAATTCAGCACACAATCGTTGCAAATTAGTTATACATTTATTCCCAATCATTAAATAAATTAATGCACTTTAATACGATGCTACATCATTTTCTATCATTTTAAGAAATACTAAAATATTCAATAATAAAATAATTGTATCGTATATTTCCGAGTATAAGTCAAGAATTATTTTGGTTTTTTCTAAGTTAAATTATGGGGGTGGCACTTATATTCAGATCTGTTTGTTCGCAAAAAAAAAAAAAAAAAAAAAAAAGTTAGGCACTTTTCCGCTAACCGCGAGTATCCGACAAATCGCCAAATGTAGCACGTTCATATCTCTTAAGCTTATATACTTTAAGTTTATGACAAAAATAATTCTAAATGAAATTGTCATTCCTTTTATGAAACTATATTTTCGAAAATGTATATGTAATTGGTTTGCTGACTCGTCCTCAAAACATAAAATTTGATGCTGAATAAATTTGACCCGGCTAATGAAAATTTCAAAAAGAACATAAGAAATAATAATAGAATATTGTAGGTAATATGCACACAAAAATAACAATGGAAGAAAGTTACTCTCATAATCTAACTTACATTTAGATTGTTTTGAATGCATCCTTTATGCAAGAAGAAAACTAAAGTCATACGTATATGTTAAAGTCTGAGAATCCGAATCATTAATGAAATTCAGTTTCACTCATTATAATGTCTGATTCCATATCATCATCACCTTCAATGCTTTCCATAATAAAATTTTTGTTATTTTCATACACGAAATGTGTTACGTTACAGGACTTTTTTTTTATTTTGGCTTATATACGGAATTTAAATTTTTGAACAGATTTAAAACAAAAAAACCCCACTATAAACGGATAGGCCTATATTCGAAAATATGTGTTAATAATATAGATGAAAAAGATGAAGACATTTTATCTATAATTAAAAATAATTCTGGTTACTTTGCTTCTCTTGATGTTTAATAGTGGAGATAACCTATATGCAATATATCAACAAAAATAAATAAATAAAAATAATGTGTTATATTTGAAACGGTTAATATATCTTGTTCGCAATGTTCTGCAAAAACTCATGTAGTGAATGGAAATATAAATCCTTATAATAATAAGGAGAGAGGCTTGTTAATATAACATTTGACTTATACTGCATTTCATTTATAAAGCTGTCATGAACAAAAGTGTTTTTACAAATATGCCTTAAATAACATTCCTAAAATAGCTAAAAACTCATTTTCTACAATAAAAATTTATTAGTACTCTGCAAATAAAAAGTCATCAGCATTTTAAGAGTAGCAAACGCAAGTATTAAAATATGAAGCCCAACCACCAAAATAGAACGAATAGTTAAAAACACAGGTACAAAAAAAATGATATGTATATAGCATCTTAAATATTTATAAATATAAAAATTTCTTAAATAACATTGCATTCTAATTTATAATATAGAATTTGAAAATAGAAATGAAATAGAAAAACAGTGATTTTTTGTTTGTTTAATGTAAATATATGTGTTTTAATGCATTTTTACCTTCAAGTTAGAAATGTTCATTAAAAATTATTCACATTAAACTGATATATTTAATTGTCTGATTGATTATTTTTGTTGTATTTTTTCTTCTTTTTTTATGATATCGATTTAAATATCCTCAATCTATTTCTGTAAAATTCACTATCCATTTATGACATAACTTTAGATCAATTTCAAGATAATTGTTTCAAAATTTAATATGACTTAATTGTCAGAAAAAGCATTGATATTAGAAATACTGTATAAAATACGGTTTTAAATTTATCTTAAGTATGTTAAGATAGATTAATATTAAATTTGAGATATTTCGGTACCTTCTTTCAAGATGTAAATTTTAAAACATATTAATCAGGAATATTATTTGTTGATGCGCTTCATCATTAATATTCAGAGAACAATTTTTAGTTAAAATTGCTAGGTACTTAAGTAACGTAAAAAAAAATATTGATGTTCCTGGTTTTTAACAGAAAACTTAACAGTTTAGAATGAGGGCAACTTAACTAAAATGAACACAGTTTTGAAACCATAATCCTAATACAACTAAAATAAGAGAAAAAAAACTGAAATGCAGTAATTATATTTTTTGAAATAAATGTTTATTATAGCTGTTTTCGTATATACAACTATGAAATCTAAAAAACATGAAACAAACCAAATAATGTGCAAATTAAATAGGTAACCAGAACACATAAGATTTTCTACAACAAATAGGTAAAACCATTTTGGATTTTAACGGTAAAATCGTTCACTTAGACCGTAAAGTCTCACACGGCTGTTTAAAAAAAAGGCTGATTTTTTCCCTCGAATTGAAAAAGTCATAAAATTTGCTAAGTGCAAAACTCCAGATTACATAATCAAACACGCGTACGAGATATTAGCAATTTTCTTCACGTAAAGACTGTTTCATCTTTGTTTTGGTTTGTATTTTACTTCTCTCGCAGAATCATTAAAAATCCTTTAAAATTACACATATCACCTGGGACACAGTAAGAAAATGAGGCTGTATAAAGCGTAAATCGCAGTTTCTGTTGGGGAAAAAAAAAAAAAAAAAAAAAAAAAACATCGTTTCTCTCCAAATGAAGCTTAGATGTGTATTTCTCAGTAGTTTAACCTAACAATTCTTTTTTTAAAGGCCTCTTATCCAAGAAAATCTTCAAACATTATTTCTCGAAGAGAGAAAGAGAATACAGATGCCATTGTTCTGTTCACTGATGTATTATCTCACATTTCAGAAAAAGAATCATCACTGAAAGTGTAAGGTAAATAAGAAAGCCCACTAATTGCATAGGGAAAAGAAGTATATTGATTACATCTCACGGAAATGTCAAAATTCGACATTTGTAAATATCTTTTGAAAAATCTAGGAAAACATGATACATATAAAAATAACATTTAAACTTAAACATGTAATTTAATAATGCAACAGGACATTATTTCCTCAATTGGAAGTCACACATTTTAATACCTTTTTTGTAAAACCTATATTTAATACTGTGTGGTTCCTTTATCAGTGTCATCTTAATATTTTCATCGTAGCTTTAAATAACAATTATTTTTAGAGAACTTTTTCCCCCTGAAAGAGCATATCTTCAATTTTTTCATTTTTAAACGAAATAAATATCGCAAATAACTATGCAGAAGAAAATTTAAAAAAAAAAAAAAACGCCTTAAAGTTTTTCAGACTTTACTCATTTTTAAAAGTAGAAAATACAAAATATAATCATAAGAAATAGTATTAAAACTTGATATTTTCTATATTATAAATTTGCAATGAAACTCAATTCTCTCAAAAGTACCAATGCAAAAAACTAACAATTTTTTATAATTATTTCAAAATTATTTTAATTACAATTATTTTAAATTGGTACTCATAATAATCAAAAATCACATGAAGCAAGAAACTCACAGCATTCCAAAAAAAACTATAAATTGATTTAGAATTGAAATCTTTCTAGTAAAAGTTATGATCAGAATGATACAAATTTCAACAAAATCCGCCGTTAATATTTCTCGCCTGCATGAATCTAAAATACCCTACTTTATTTAATTATGGATTTACATAAGAGATGATGAACAATAATGGTAGCTAAAAACATGTCATTTGAGTGGGTAGAGTACGAAGCCTCAAGTGTTTGTTCAAGTTTCAATTAAGCATCATTTCGCAGAGTGTGAGTTGAATTCAGAATTATTGACCGAGTTTAGAAATTGATGGTCTCAACTCATTGCATTACATTTGCAACCCTGACCTCAGAATGGAACACTAACATAATACTATAAATAAAGATTGCTACTGTTCGACTTAAGATAAAATTGTTGGCAAAAAAATATTGTTTTTTTTTCCGGCACCTATTTTTAATATGCACAACTAAAAGCATGTGTTTTTATTTAAATATTTTCCATAAGCTTTAAGAAATACAAATGTTTAAGAATTTAATTTTAAATGTTATTTTTAGACATTAATGACCATAATTAATAAAAGTTTTACAATAGTTATTAATAACATGTTAATTTATTAACAGCATCTATTATACCTTCTATGCATTTTCGCAAAATTTAACAGAATTATATTTATAAAAAGTGAATGTTTAAGACATAATTATAATTTTTTAAAGATTTGCTTTGAACCCTTCATCTAGGTACATATGCAGAATGTACTCCCCATAGGTACCCATCACTTCTGCAAAAAAAATCCATCAAATTTCTACACCTTTTTTTGAAGGTGCAGAAAATAATAACGAGATGTATGTGGTTGTATGAGTAATTGCATATCATATTACAAACACCCATCAGGATATGTCTTCTTTTGGAAAAAATGAAGTTATCCTAACTTTAATATATATTAGTAACGATCAAAGTGTTTGAATGATGCTTATGAGATCATAGTCGTTGAAGATGGGATCTGTAAAATCTCACAAAGTGAAAAAGTGAAGTTTCGAAAGTGAGGCAAGAAATTTAATTTTTACTAGTCTGTAGTAATTTTTAAGTTAAACATGTTTTTAAAATATAATAGGTTTTATTTATTTTATTATAGCTTAATGTGACGATATCAGTTTAGTGATAAAATTTTTTAAAATGAAGTATAATACCCATATTTTTAATTACTTTAAGAAAATAAATTTGATATGTACATAGTTTTTGCTTCAAAAACCATTCAAGATAAAAAAAAATATTTTTAAAAAGAAAATTAAAAACAAATAGAAAAACAGCTTTTATGGGGATTGACTCCGCAGTGTTAATACCTTACGGCAATTTTAGATTCATTGCAAAATCCCCCAAAAAATTGCTAGTAAAACTTCATCACAAATAATATTTCATACGTTGAAACCAAAGAAAAATTATTGCACGTGTAAAATTATGAATAAATCTAATATTTAGAGAAACAAATTAAATAAAGCGAAGACAAAGACAATATCTTAGTTATTAATATCCGAGACTAAGTATTATAAAAAATTAAATGAACTGTCAGTGAAGTAAATAATGCTTCTTTCAACAGAATATTAAATTTTGTAAGAAAACCACCAAATTTGTACAAAAAAAATCGATTCAGTAAAAATCGTTACCTGTTGCTTCGCTGATATCCCTTTCGGCGTGAATATTCCCAAATGAGCAACGAAAGAACAAACAAAAAAAAATGTCGAATGTAAACAAACACTCACGTCTTCGTCCTTCTGACGTTGCAGTAAACGCTGTTCGGTGAGGCACTGTTTCTCCAATGAACGGATCCAGATGTTGTGCCAGCTTCGTTCCAAGTGTGCAGCGGCCCGTCGCAGGCGTTTCGATTCAGCGACCGTAGCGCCTTCTAGCGATTCACACTGGCGGATGAGAGAAGTGAGTTCTTTGCCGCGACCTTCGATCTCGCGCTGCAGGACCTGCAAAGGAAACAGATGGTCACTCTGAGGAAGAGGTGGTTTATCATTTTAGCTTGCTTTCAAACGGTTATTAAATACATAGTTCGGTCAGAGGCGGATTATTTAAGCAACTCGCTAAGTTTTAGGAAGATGAGGAGAGCCGCAGAATTAAAAATTCATAATTACTAAACACGCCTTTCAAATCATGTATTCCTCAATTCTTTGTAATGTAATTCAAAATTATCTTATTATGGTAGTTAGTTCCTAACGTATCCTTAAGTATTTCAATTATCAAGATAAGCAATGAATTATGTGAATAGATTTTGAGTTTTCGGTGCTTAACGTGCATTAAAAAAAACTTTCAATTTGTTATCTAAAACCCAAATAACAAAACAAAGATTTTCTTAGTTCTTCATAAAGCATTTTCACGTGTTAAAATTTTTGTTCTTTAAATTTCCTACAATTTTTTATGTGGGGTTGTTTTGATCCATTTTATATTTCAATGCATTCGCAATATTAAGTAAAGAAACATTCTCATGAACAATACGTATTATGTGAGATACATACATACTGAAATAATTCGTGAATTGAAATTTAGTTTTCCTCTTTAATTCCTAAAAATGTGGCAAATATAATGATCTGACTCTGGTATTTAGTTCCTGAGTTATAATGTCACGACATTATCCTACTGTTTCCTACACGTTTCCTACAATTGTAATCTGGATAAAATTCTTATAACTTCAGAATTAAAATTATCTACGAAGCAGACTGTAGTGATTCTGTTAATAAGTTTTTGAGATGAACATAAATGCCTTATTTTTAGCAATTAATAGAACTTCATATAACGAAATCTTTTGAAATATAAAAATATATTCTACTGTTTTTTTCAATCGTATGAATCATTTCCAAATTATAATATAATTTACATTCAGTGAAACTTTAAGTTATGAAACAAATGAATTATATATCTATTTAATAAATTATTGACGTGCTGTAAATATAGCGCACAAAATTGCGCACGTCAATCGTATTTTTTCAGTTCAGAACTTTTGATTTTATACATTCAAATGAAAATAATCTAAAGAAGAAAAATAATGATCTACATGCTTCGCGTTTAAAGGCTTCAAAACATTGTTGTAGATGAACGAAAAAAAGCTAACGTGTCAGTGTATCAGATTAATTGAATCATATAAAACCCCCCACACAGTTATGAAATATAATGAAAATAAACAACTTGCAAAAAATTAAGATAACAAATAACAAAAAAGTGTAAGCAAGCACAATATAAGAAACAATTATTAAAAAATCAAATTGCCCTTGATTTTTATATTTTATTAATTTTGTAAAAATTCGATTTAATGCATTTAGGACGCAAAAATGTACTATTTTTACGCTATGCTTGTTTTACACCTATTTTTCAGTTCACTTCAATGTTTTATTGTTTCTGCTACATAGTAAAATCCTCGGAAATCACAGGACGGTCAAATTTTATGAACGGATCTCAGAGGACATTTCAATTCCCTTCCACACAATGCAAAATAGATTTAATCTTCACGATCCCCACACCAGAACATTGGCTTCGTGGCATAATAAATCACACGCAGACAGTGAATCTAGTATCATTGTTAAATATGAACTCTTTAAAATTTTCGAACACAATAAGTTAATTTTATTCAGAAATGATATCTACATATTCATAATCTGTGAGATGAGTTTTGAACAAGGCTCAGTTTTGAATAGAGCGAAAGGGGGAGAATATTGCGAAAATTTCATACTCGTATACTTAGAAACTGACTTTTCATAACAATAGAGATTTAACTTAATTGTACGAAAAAAAGCATACGGAAATGAAGGGCAAAACAGTTTCTTAAATGCGTTAATAAATTACATATTTTTAAAATGAAAAATGAAAAAATAAACACAATTTATATAAACACAACTTGCATTAATTGTAAATCCAATGGTGTCTCTTCAGATAGTTTCTAATTATCTGAGGAGCTTATAACGAAATTTAACGAATAAGATGATAAGAAATAGTTCTATTACTTGTATCAGGATCCTCTCACGTATTTCTCTTCAACTAAGTCTTGGAAACTCTCACATAATATTGATTTGAGAGCCTCTTCCAATAAATAAAGTGTGACTTATGTATATTAGCGAAGAAATATTGAATAAGAATGATGAGATGGCATTTTATAAACAACGAAGTGGTGGAAGAGAGAGTGATCGAAGGCTTACATCGCCGAAGTTAGACATGGGCTTGGACTTATAAGAATAAAGAGATAGGGTTGGACAAGACTGTAAATTGAGGATCAAGAACGGAAAGAGAATAGGACTTGCTTATAAATTATATTATCGACTCGAAACCGATTAGTCAGTGACAGCTAAATAGGAGTTTTTTTCCGTAAAATTAGTCTGTAGGCTCGAGCTCGTGTAGGGAATTAATCCATAAGCGTGATGATTAGTATATTATGATTTGATTAATCTAAGATTCGAATAAACCCAGTCTGATTTTCTACATTGTTTGACTTTTGTAACTTTTTTAATTATTTACTATTGATTAGACAATTAAACTAGAGAATGGAAGTCGGGCATTGCAGAACTTATTTACAAACGATCTCAGTTTGCTGCAAGCAAAAAGTAAGCCTCTACTAGAAGGAAATAGGAGATAATCAAATATAAGAAGAGAAAATACGATGCAAGTTACAAGTTGAACTTAACCAATATTTAAAACTCTCGGAGATCTCAGATAAAATTCAGGTCCAGTTACTAGTTAAATGAAGAGTAATATCGGGGAGGTATAAATTCAACAATTTGATTCTCTTCTAGATTGTTTCTGAATGTAATCTTACATTTAAAAACTAGATGACATAATCCACTTGAATTCGAATTTATCTGCATAACTGACTTAGAGGAATGAACATTGGCTCTCTAGCAGAAGTAGAATCAACCGTACATTATAAAATCATTCTGATAGACATAATTTTAAAAAAATGAACTTGCCGAAATTATAATAGATGAATGTAGGATATTTTTATTAAGAGATATATTCAAATTACACCAACAAAATATTTATTAGAGTGAAACTTCTTATATAATCAAAAATTTACAATAATTTCAAAACCAAACACAAACACTATTGCATTAATATGACACCCAAACCTTTGACCCGATCATTAGTAAATTATGCAATCAAGAATTTATGACATAACGAAGCTTAAAGCAAAGTGACCAATAAATAAACCTCTATAATGCCTTTACAAAATTCTACATTGTGTTTTACTTTAGTCTTGAGAGAGAGAGAGAGAGAGAGAGAGATACACGAAACACAAAAATAACATTTTTTTAGGTTATCTTTCATGTGATAAACACTATTCAGTATCTTTATTCGTTTGACAAGAGAGTTATCATATTTTTATGCATTTATTTTAATTCACTTTTCGTCGCAGAAATGCTTTACAAAAGAGAAGCAAGATGAAATGCTATAAGCAAGACTATTAAACGTTCAAAACATAATAATAATAAAACTCATTTTATAAATAATAAACACAAAGTTACATTTCTCTGAAACTAATATAAGGAGGAGGAAAACATTAAAACCTTCTATGATATTTGCAGTAAATGTAACATTAGGAAGCTGTTCTCAATATTTATGTAATTTTCCAGGAAATATATAAGTTTATTTCTTTAAAAATAACATGGTTTAAACTAGTTTTGCTTATTATTAATTTGTAAAAAAACTGAAACCATTTAGATGTATTTGGAAGGCATAAGCAAATTGGTTCGTCAAACTTATAAAAAGAGGGAAAATAAGCTCACCTGTGTTTGAAAAACGTTTATATATATATATATATATATATATATATATATATATATATATATATCAAAATAAATATATTTTAAAGAATTGTAGTACGGTCCAACTAAACTCCTTTTTTTTTCTTTCTAACTTTATTCTGCGGTAACAAATGGTAAAAATAAAATATTTCAACTTTAATGCGTGAGTGATACAAGTTAGTTTTCTAAATAAGAACACAGGTAAAGATCGAAATTAACAGTACAATGTGCTCGTCTATTTTTCTTCAAACTTTATGTTCTTTCACCTTACATTTTCGTGTCATCGTAAATCAAACAACGGGGAGTCGTAACCATGAGAACTTAAGGATGTTCCAACAACGCGGATACGAATTTATTCACCGAAATGATAGACTGGAATATTCAATACTAAAGGGGAAAAAGGAGTGATTGTTTCAAAGCCTTTCAATGCGAGAAAACATATTCTATAATTTATATAATAATATTTTTATTAATTAACTAATTGTTTGGGGAATTAATAATTTTTTTGATTTCGAGAGGCAAGTCCTAACCCCCTTCAGAATTAATTTTTTTGGTAAAGAAGAAACAGTATATCCAAGACCATCATTATTTTATGAAAAACATGAAGCTGCTATTTTTCTTTTATAAGCATCAGATTCTGTTCTCACGCATTAGAAAAGTAGTAAATTTGGATTACTAAGAAGATGGCTCAAAAAAGATCCTGTTTTTGATGACACATAACGTTGATAACGCAAAATGATGTTACCAATGTGTTCTGCCATCGGTTACACGGCGTCAAAATAAATGAGAGACTTATTCACTAGTTGATTTCGATTTGATAGACATTTACTGCTAAATCAAACATTATGCTTATGATTTTCTTAGAAAAAGGAAAAACCATCAATGGACAATACTACATTCAGTTACTTCATTCTCATTTTCCATTCCTTACACCGCATTTCTCGTTCCTAACAAGGATACTTTTTGAATACGGTACGCTTTTTTCCCTTCCTTTTTTTCAAAAAAAAAAGAAAAAAAAATACAAAATATTGCCGCACTTAGCAATACAGTTCGAAAATAGTGAAAGCAAGAAAAAAATGTTTTTGATCGAAATTTTAGGGGAAAAAAACATTAAAATTCATAGGTCAATGCTTAAAGGAACTAATTATTTTTTAAAATAAATCTCTGCACTTATTTAAAAAATGAGATTTCAACTGTGAAAAGGATTTATATACATATTTTTTTTTCTGATTCACGTATATATTCTTCATTGTATGAGTCTTTCCTATTATGCTTTTCTATCTGCTGAGATAGCACATCATAAATCAAAATAAACACAAAGCTTCTTTATTTTATGCAATTTCCTCCAAATGTTTAGTCATTCTAGATCATGTTCTCATTTTAAAAGTGTCGTTGAAAGGGGAAAAAAACTTATTTGTGTCTAAATCAGATATTTATTTACAACAACAGCTTTACTTACCATAGATAATGTTTATAAAACGTATGAAATTTTTAAAAAATATGTATGGAATCATTAAATTTTTCAACAAACATATCATTCATTTTTAAGAAGAAAGTGTATATCTTTAATATAAACTTTCATTTCGTATAAAAATAACAATTTTAAAAATCATCTGTGATTCCCGTTCCTTTTTGCAATTATTTTTCAAAGAAACAAGGAAATATTTAAGAAATCTTATAAAGTGACACAGCAGTACATTTTTAAATAACCTATATTGTGCATTTTATATTGAGAAGCCCGCAGTTTTTATTCTATTAGATTTAACAACTTTTTCACCTTATTGAGAGTAAAAAGTATAAAAAAAGAAAAATAATTATAATACAATGATGCTTTGTTATTCATTATGGCTTAAATATTTTTATTGGTCTATTTAAGAATATTTATTCAAAAAATTATTTTTTTTTCTAAAAATATTCAAGCAAAAAGGATCTGGCGACAATAAAAATGTGAGTTAAATTTGAAGAACCGAGCAATTAAGAAATTGTCAAGAAAAACATGTATGTTGCACAAATTGCCAAAAAATACATAATTCCTCTAAGTATTTCATATTTTTATTGAGCAACATAAAGATTCCTGCAATGCATGTTTTAGATATTAATCAGAAGTCGGGGAAAATAAAGATTTGCATGTTTTTAGACATTGAATCGCTCTACTGAAGTGATTCAAATCCATTATCCACTACATGTCGCGTATGCTTCGAGCAAAAGTGATTGATTTCGAAAAACTGATGTGTATGGAAGATTCGGAATAACAAAAGAAGGTTCAAAGTACTGAGCAACTCTGTTTTTAAAATTTAACTCGGAGAAATGGGGAAAAAATATAGCCAATGAAGTTTGACGAAAGGGAAAAAAATTAAAAAGCCGAGAAGAAGCTTTTAAAAAAACGACAAATTAAATTTAACGTCATCAATATTTGGCTAAATTGTAAATGTTTTTCGAAAAAAGCATTACTTTGTTTAAAAACAAGTTTCGTCTTAGAAGAAAGTTAATTAAAGAACAGCTAAAAGCATGAGCAAGGACTTAAAATTTTCGAGCTGAAGTTTCCTGTTTTGATTGATGACAAATATAACCTTTGAAGTTTGTTGCATTTAAACTGAATACTTCCTGTAAAATAAATTTTCAATGAAATTTCGATGAATTGGGGAATACTTTAAGAAAATTATCATGGTAAAAATAGCAATGACAAGTTTAAAAAAAGTCACGGAAAAAAAATATAATTTTAAATATTGATTAAGTATTTCAAAAAGATTAATTTTATATTAGTAACACAACGCAAGTCTAAATAATCCACTGAGTACTTATTCAAAGTGGAAATACATCTCAAAAAGTTTTTCAAAGAAACCAATATATATATATATAATTGGTAAGGTATTAAAAAATCAGCGATGTTGTTCTATCATCTATTATTAGAATTCTCTTCACATATTCACAAAGAATGTAACTTGTTTAACATGCATTTTTATTTGTTTTCAGCAATACATATATATAACAGTATATAGAGTTATTGAGATTAACTCTATAGTGAGAATGACAATATATATTAAGATAACAATTTAGTGAGATATTAAGATGAACAAAATTGTGGGATTGACACTACAATAAGATAAATTTCTTTTGATACTGATAAACCGATATCATAGGTGAGAATTTAGATAAGGTTTGGATGGTAATACTATTCTTTTGAATGCACTATATTGTTAATCGCAAAGAGAGAAAATCATAATGTTATTATTCTTTGTTATAATTTTTAAGTTATTCCTACAGTTATGGTCATTTCTATTTCTGATAACAGTAAGAAACTCATTTTAATTTCTATAAGATTTTTATGAAGTAAAATAAAAAAATATGTACCATACAAAAAATTATTTTTACAGAATCAATGAAATTTTTAAAGGAGTTTTTTGAATCCCAAACTTCTGAATGAAATAGAGATTCTTTCGTTTCAATGTTAATTCATTTTAAACATTCAAATGAATAGCAGAGTTCCATTTTTCATTTAGTTATTAAATAAGGTTATTGTTTACCACCCTTCTGATCTGCAAATATAAAATTTTGATTGAATTTGAGAAAGAACAAAATTACATTTAGAATGTCGATATCGAGTTCTGATTACTACTACATACAACATGTCATAAACTTAACTTCACATAAATAAATAAGCTGTAAAAAGAATATCAAAATAATGTAGTTAATTATAGAATTTTGGAACAAATTTTCATATAAGTAAAGTAAAAATGCATTACGAAAAGAAATAGAAATCCAAATGATAGCTTTGATTTTAGTTTCCATTCAAAGGGTAGCATAGACCGTGAATGCGACTGCAACTATATGTTTTTACCAAACTTTTTCTTAAACTACATGCTTTTCTCACTTTCATGGAATGCGCCGTAGGATATGCTTATAAAATGCGTCTAAGACGACTTGTATTAGTTCCGCTCTACTCATTTGTTTCCTAGTTTTAACGCCCACTTCCTTCCGATTGCTGAAGCAAAATACGGATTCAAAAAGAAATTGACTTTACATTTTTTTTTTTTTTTCATTTCGAATTCAATCAGTTAAAATCTAATTTTTGTAAAATAAAGTAAAAGCCAACTGTATTGCCAGCAATTGTCTCTAGAATAATGTAAATTAAATAGTTTATTCTTAAGCTATATTATTTCGTTAACTATGAATTTCTTTCAGAAAACGGATCCTATTTCCAAATAATAGAACAGTTACATTTGTATAGACATTAGGAAACACTAATAGTTCTAGAGTGTGATTTCATATTCAGAAGAAAATAATAAATATTTAGAGTTTTTAGTAAATTTCTGAAAACAAAAGTTATAAAGTTATTTGCAATGAGATCGAGAACTTTTCACAATTAAAATGTAAGAAAAATTTTCATGAAAAAATATACCATAACTCCTTAATTATTCTAAGATAATTTTGATATTCACCAATAATATCTAAAACGTTAATAATAATATGTAATAAAGTATGAGTAGTTAGTGATATGTAAATTCATATGATTACCAGTTTAGTTATTTATATTTTATTTGTATTTAATGATTGGTGGGGTTAGTGGTTAATAAAATCAATAGGACTTTTATAAATAAAAATTTAATATAAACAAAGAAACGAAAATTCAAAAGATTAAAAACCTGACTTGGAAATTTTTACATTCGTGACAATTAACGAATTGACAATAATAAACACATATAAAGGTTCTTTACTAATGCAAAGCAGCGTTTGTATATATGTGTGAAAATAATGCTACACTTCAAACAGTTTATTTTTAGTTCAAACTTTTCACAGTCATTTTCTCAAATAATAATGAAAGTAGTTCTACATTCTATTGAAAGTTACAAAATATTTCATAAGAGTGAGCTGAAAACAGAATTAAGCTTTTCGTTCTACATTTCACTCTTAAATCAAATCAAATAAGCATTAAAAATGAAAAGAAAAAAACTGTGGGAAAAAGTTCTCAAGGACAATCATCCAATTTCTTAGGCGAAGATAGAAAATCAAAAACCGTAACGAACATTAAGGTGAGAAGAAAAAATAATTTAGCACAAGGGTGCGAAATCAAGTTTCAATAGAAGTCTTATACCGATAAAAGACATCCAAAAAGAAGGAATCATTTAAGCTTCATGTGTTACATAAAAATTGTTCAAAGTGTTCTAGAAATGCAACGAGCTTTTTTTTTTTTATTATTGAAATGATGACTTTCCTACTCAGATGCGTATCTGATTATCGCATTAAGGACTAACTCTAAAAAAGATAATGGTATTATAATTTTCCCCCTTCTAGCTTACTCCTTTTCTTCCAACCAAATTCTAACTGGGACGAAGTAAACACATACTCGTAACAACATTGCGACAGTATATCTCATGCTTTATTAAGTCTTATTATTTGTCTTAAGAAACATAAATAAGATTTGGAATGTTCAGAGAATCTGAATATTTCTGCAATAAAAAATCTGATTTTCATGTTTTTATTTACAGAAAGTGAAGAACAACATAGAAAAAGATGTAATTTAAACCATTTTTTTCTCATTATCAAATTCGTTCTTATTACATAACTTTTAATGGAATGATTATAAAACAACATATATAGTTTAATCAAAAAACAATTCAAGAAAATTTCCTTTAGTTAGATGGTTAGATTGTTTATTAACGTCTCAATTTTAGAAGCAACACGAGAACTATTGGTAACGGACTCCGAAATTTTGAACTTCGATCAAGTGACGAGAACGATACTTGAGCAGGCACCCCTTTCCATAACTTCCATTCCACGCTAACGGAAGGTTTTGTTGCTTCAACAGATCACGGCGGGTAACAACAGGACTCAAACGAAAATAATGCCAGCCGTAAGCTTGCGACTAATACCACTCGGTTACTGCAGCCGCTTACTTATATGGTGGTTTCAGATACAAGTAAGAAAATATTCAACCATCAAGCCAACTTGATTGATGTAAAATCAAACTAAAATCAACATTTTCTATGCAGGAAGTGAAATATAAATTTTTTTAAAAAGGACAGCATCAATTGTGAAATATTTTCATTAGTTTTTGAAAAATTGCTATGGTCTTGGCATTTTTTTAAAATAAAATATTACAATGGAGCATTTGCTTTAAATATTAATTTAAAATCATTATATTTATAGTAATTTTTAAAATTATGTTTAAAATATAATACATTATAAAAAATTCGATTCAGTATATTAAGTAAAATGATGACTTCAACTTTTATCTTTAGAACAGGGTTTATTAATGTACAATAAATCGTAAATTGAAACTTATATTATGTAAGCATAACAAATGAATCAGTTTTTGTTATTTAATTCTTTTTAAAACCTAAGCTATGTCATGATTATTAATACTTTTCAACTTAAAGGATAAAATGAACTCAAGTAATAATAAACAATATTGTTGTCTATAAATTTAATTTAAAATAATATAATTCCTAGGTGGGTTCATAAATTTTAAATATTATTTACCAAACATTCCCTTGGATATCTTTATAAATATAAAGATATAATATCTCTTTCCAAGGCAAGAAAATCAACAAAAATTTGAGGATAAAATCGTAATTTAAATGTTATGACTTCCGTTATAACCAGAGTACTATTTTTCAGACCTTTCAGAATGAGCTGTAGAACACAATATCAATTCATGTTCTTTATATCAAATAACACATGTAAAGAGAGGTGTTTTTACGATTTTAATGTTTATGAAATATTACAACTAAAATTATTTTCTCATGAAAAGTACCAAAAATTAACATCCATTTGTTAAAATTAAAACCACATTTTAGATCATTCTACTTTATTATATCACAGTACCCAAATTCGCGAAACGAATATACATTTTATCTTTTTTAATTTGTTTGAATAAAATAATTGTATTCATCCCAAAATATATTGAATCAAGTATGCATCTACACAATCAAAACATCAAGAATGATGAAAAAAACCCAAGAAACACCTTTATTAAAATTGAAAAATAAATAAAACCTGTCGAAATGTCGTGCAAGTCGTGAAAATAATCAAATATATGTCATCTTACAAACCAATTTTTAGCTCGTTTATCCTGGAAAAAGTCTCGCATATCTGAACTCCGAAAAGTTGAAGTTGTTGATTTTTTTCCATTAGAACATTAGTTGCGAAAAAAATCTGATTGAAGTGTGGTGTTGATTCAAAAAATACTAGCTTTCATAAGCGAAGAAAAGGGATAGCATCATGCTGATCGTATAAAATTAAATGACTAAAACTTTAATAATACATGGAGAGGTATGTAATTTAAAGACCCATTAAAAAGTTTTTTTTACATTTTAATGATAATACTTTCCTGGAAAAGTTAAATAAGTACACATTATTAGGAAATGTCTCACCATATAATATTACTCTTCAAAATGATTTTGCTTGTTATGATAATCATACACACTAATTGTTGCCTGAAAAACCAGATATTGAAATTGACTATTACTCTTAATAAACCAAGAAAAATGTTTCAATTTCTTAGATAATTGTAATAAGAAATTATAGAAATATTTTACAAAGACGTGAAAAGTATTAAAATCAGAAAAAAATAACTACAGTTGTGAGAAGATTCTAACAATCATCTTCGAAATTTTTGAATCCATTATTTATTTAAAAATCCCGTACTATTAGTGAAACATAATCAAAAATTTATTAATATATAGAATATATCTTTGTCGGTGCCTTAATAACGAACTATTTTATCTAAATGCAAAATAGATTAATCAAACATTAATTAACTGACACAACTCTCAATTATCTCTTAACTTAAAATAATAATAGAAAATATTTTTAGTTATTGTGAGAGTGTTCAGTTTATTTTAGGTGAAGATCTTACAATGGAAAGAACTACATATATAATCATAATAAAAGCTCATCTAAAATTTTTGAAAACATTTAATGATAATTTCAATGAGACATATTGTTTTCATAACATATGCACTCTATTTGTTAAATGTTGCAAATATCGAAATGTTGTTATAAATATCTTCTAGAAAACTATTCCGATTGCTCAGATTTTAATACCTTCATATTCCAGGAATAATATTGATACAAGTTACACTATATTTCCATGGTTGAAGAAATATTTTCTGAAAAACGTTTTATAAAAAAAATGCTGAAAATACAGAGGTTTTGTTGAACGGGAGGACTTAGGGCCCTGACAGATTTAACGTGCATCAACCCCGGATGCACGGCGTGTCTTTAGTGGCCAAGACTCAAACCCGCGACTCAACGAAACCTCCAGCTACGAATCTGAAACCATCCATGACCACTAGGCTACCGCGGCCACCCCACACATTCTTAAAACTCTTTAAATTATTAAAAACTGACATCTGAATTCTTATCGTGACATATTACCAAAGAAAGAGAGAATTTTCTAACACAATAACATAAAGCAATCATAAAAAATAATTTTTACCGTAGTTAAGAGCGTGGAACAACAAGGAAAAAGACAAAAAGCACGAATTTTTCTTAACTACTGATCATCTTTTCCTTTCATGATGTCAAAATTAATGACCCCCTCTATAATTACACTAATATATCAGTAAATCGTCACGGATTTCATTAAGGTTTTGAGATCAAACGATATATATATAAAAGGCAGAAAGCAAAAACTGATATTTTTGGACATTTATACCGTAAAAATTTACTTTCAGAAAAAAAAAGATATATATTACAAAAATAATGTTGAATTAAAACGGAGCAATGAAAAATATCAGTAAAAAGTTGACTTTTATGAAATTAATGCTTATAATTACAAACTATATATATATATATATATATACAATATATATATAAGATAAAGAAATTAATTTATCATTAAAAAACACAAAAGGAAGAGAACAATTAATATATATATATATGCAAATTTTAATTTCTAACAAATATTAAATAACTTACGCTAATTTTAGCGATAATTTCATTTACTTTATTGGTTACATTATAGGATATACCACACAGTAAACATTTTCTTTTTATTTTCTAGGCACAGTAACTTTTATTAACGAATGATTGCATTTAATGGAAAAATCGTTGACATAAGCAAAAGTAAATAATCTGCAACGTATTCATTTATTTATTCTTACGAAAGTCGTAAAATTGAGATTTTGCTTCCATAGCTTTCTACTAAAATTTATTTTCAATAAATGGGTTTTAAGTAATATAACACCTGTTTTATCAATTACGGAGTGCTAAGAGATCCTGTAAAAATCAACTCTAACCTCATCCTCGCATAATAATTTAATGTCTCCCATTTAAAAGTTCGGTCAGCTGAAAGATAGTTATCGTTAACTCATTTGAATTTTAAATGAAGCATTTAAAATCGTGCAGGTATGCTAGGGGTTAAGAGCATATTCAGTCTTTCGTTTTATGTTGATGACCATAACCCATTAATAGCGAGTTTATTGAAAAAGAAGCGAAGGAGGTTAAAAGACGAGGTTTCGCGAAAATATTTAAGGAAAAGGATACATGAAGATGGGTCAGTTCCGCAACCGGAACTAAACATCCTCTCTCCTAATTTTGACTGGAAAGACATCGTTTTTAAATTGAAACTATTCTCAACAGAGGTTCCTCATAAAGTATGCAAAATTTTGAAAAACAAAGCTGTTAATATGCAATGTACTTTATATACACGATGAATGATATATTATCGTACTTTTGTTATTTGCTGCGCTTAAAACATTCTAGTTTTTGGATTGATGAATTATTTAGATTCTAGGTTGAATTCTTAAAATAAAAATATTTACATACTAACCTTGTTTGATAGAATATTCAATAAAATGTTACGCATCTTTAAAGAAACAAAAGAAGGATTTGAAAAGTATCATATTTATATAATGATACGATTAAGTTTTTAAAATTTATTAGGAAATCGAGATAAACAGATAAGATTGATTTATTTGAAAATTTCGCATGCTGTTTGACGTGCTTCTACAAATTATTTTATTTTTATTACAATGCTTCAAATCTATCATGAAATAATTATAATGAAATAAAAATAACTTTACGTTTTACGTTGCAAATGATTTGATATGCAAAGCCGAAAAAATCATTTGATACATCTTGAAGTTTGCAACAAATGCTATTAAGAATATTTATTACCCTAAAATGGCTGGTTAAAAAAAGAATGTGTAAGTAAAAAACTAAAAAAGTAATGTAGGTGGAGTCTCAAAATAATTAATTACTTTTGTAAAAATACATGAACTTATTTAATGTTTTCGTTCAATTTCAATTTCTAAATATGCCATCTAATTATTAAATTAATGTATAACTGCTTTTTTTAAATTTCAAATACTTTTGAGTATTCTGGAATGTTGTTACTAAAACTTTATTATAAAAACAGATTTTCATTCAAATAGTAAATAAGATATATCTTTACACTTATTAAAATCTTGATCCATGTCGCACAACTGTATTAAACGCGAATTCTAGCTCATTATCTAGTCGAAGACGAAAGAAACAATAGTGAATAGAAAGCAATACATGTTTTGACGAATTAAACAGTGTCTTAAAAAAATCAAGCCATTTTGAAATAAAAACGAACGGCTAGTTTATCATCCAAATTTTTTTTAAAACAATGCTGATCCAGTAATTACTCAGATCATTATGAGTTAGATATAAGTTTCAGTATACTTAACAGTTAAAATCTGCGCACAAAAACAAATGTTTATGAAAGGAACAAAATGCATATTTAAAATTTCTTGACTGAAATTTCACACATTTTTGTTTCATAGTTGTAAGATTTTCCTTTACATATTGAGAGGAAAAAGGATTTCAGTTTTATCGTTAAAGAATTCTTTAAATTATTTCGAAAGTAAATATGGATTGAAAAAAAATTATAAACTCGCCAATAAAAATAAATTGAGAACCAAAGATGTAAATTATTCTCAAATAAATTTTAAAAAAATAAAATTGTTTGCAACAGCAAAGTAAAAAAATTTTTTTTTTCAAAATGAATAACGTATAATGGAAATGCTTTTAAGTTAAATTACAAATATACTACGGAAAATTAATAATCGGTGATTTGAAAGAAAATGTTCAAAATAAAAAAAATGGAAACATTTTGGAAATTTTTAAGAATTCATTTCTGTAATTGTATGATAAAAATATTATTAAAGAACATTTACATTATATGAATATTTAATTTAACTCTCTGCTTCAAGAAGATTTGTGTCTAATAAGATGAAACAAAACTAATTTGCTTCGATTGCACATTCTGTTTTGTCGGGTCACTATGATTGAGGTAAAATTCAACAACTTTAATAGAATATCGTTTAATTATAAAATAAAATAATGCTTTGAAGAAAAAGTATATTTTATAATTTTTATTAACATTAATTTATTTAAGCAAATTTGAAATAATATTTGTTGTAGGAATTTGATTGCTAGACTTGCTTTTTTAAAATATAAAAATGGTAAAACTCTCAGGAATAATGAAATATTTAAATTATTATTTACTACACGCAACAGTGATTCGTGGGAAAAAATAAATTATAGTTAAATGTCTTTGAGATTAAATCTTTTTAATATATAAAAATAAATGGAATGCATTTATTAAAGTCAAGGAGAAAATCTCAAAATGAAAACAATGGGTTTTAACAAGATGTATAAAACGAAGTACAGAAATATGTTCTCAGTGCCTTGTTCTATATCTGATCATTTCTGACATTTTTAGTACTTGTACACAATAGACTACAACTTAACTAAAGTAGGTGGGTATGGACAATTTAAGAAACACTGTAATCTCAGCAAGTTATCATAATACGAGCATGATTAACGACTCAGGTCAAGAAGTCGTGAACAATGAAAAATAGAGAAGACCTATCGTGATATAAGGTTACCTTTTTAGTGCAGTATCAAAAAAAAATTAGGATACTTATACAAGCCCATGATGTTCAACAATTTCAAAAAAAAAGTTTTTTTTTTTAAAAAAAAAAAAACTCCTTGGCACCACAGAGAAATGTTACCATATAAGAAATTAAATAAATTTTAACTGGAAAGATATTACATCTGGTTGATGAAAAATATAATTAAAAGCCAAAGTAAGGAAATAAATTTTAATGTAAAATTATAAAACTGGTAACTTAATAATTACGTGATGATCATGATCAGTAGTACATTACTTTTATTTATTTTAAGAAATTACGTCACTCTGAAAAAAAAATTAAAAGTATACTTAAAAGATATCAAAATATTCATTAGTATCAAATCATTGTTGAAACATATGACATGAAATGCACGTGATACCCTGTCACAGAAAGGAAACCTTTGACAATCGCATAAAACATTTTTGCCTCTTTCACATGAATAAACATCAATTCAAATGACAGATGAAATAAAGGTATATTTTATGATAACGCATACATAAAATTGTTTTGCTACACATACACTTAAATTTTATAAACTGTAAGCTATGTGTCTCCAAGATGAGAAATTTCCTGTTTTTTTTTTTTTTTTAAATAAATCATTATTGTCAGAAGAACGTATTTCAATAAACAATGGTAATGTAATTTGAGTGTCATTCATCCAATAAGTAAAATGATGTATCATTGGATCCATTAACTGTACCTTAAAAATTATTAAGAATACCCGGTACATAAATACACATGAGAAAATGCAAATCACATATATTTAAATTAAAATTTTCATGAAACCGAATTATGGATGATAGGTTATTTCTTAAGCAACTCTTTAAAACACGACTTTATCTACATATATATTGTCTGCGATGAAAATTGCGTACGAAAAAAATATTGTAGAATTAATCATTTTAAGCATTTCAATAAAAACACCATACATCTGTCAGGAAATCGTACACATCAAGATATATTCTACAATACTTTTTTCGTTCGTAAAGAGTTGTTTAAGAAATAAACCATCATCCATAATTCGGTTTCACGAAAATTTTAATTTAAATATATGTGATTCGCATTTCCTAACAATTTCATAAAACGAATTTTGACTTAATTGAATTAAAACTGAAGTATTTGTTTCAAAAATTTAGTTTTTATTTGGAAAGTATTCAAAAACAACCCTTTTCTGAAGTAAAAAATTATGCAGCAAAGATTAGTTACTCTTTATAACGATAACACAAATATTTAATAACTGTTAAGATAGAACTATAAGGTTATTAATCAGGACATCCGCAAAGCAGTATGACTCGTTAGCTCGACTATTCTGCAAGAACCAGACTTTATAAAACCTAAAAAAAATTATTTCTCTTTATTATGTTTAGAAATTTTATCACGTTATTTTTACTTGGGGATTTTCTTTGTTTTACGAAATCTACAATGAATATTTCAAGTTTAATTTAATAACGATGTATCAAATTTATTGTTGCTATTTAAAAATTGTACCGACACCAAAAGTTGGTGTTTCATTTGCAAAAAGATATTTCCAAAAATGGAAAGCAATTTTTTTAGGAATGCTGTTTAGTTCACACAATTGGAGAAGGGGAAAATTTTGGCGATAGATTCCCAAATGTAATAACCCTCGATTTTCTGGTTTACCCTAAAATTTCTCCTTTCTAAGCTGATTTAGTGCTCGTAAACGTTATAAGGCGAATTGCGCGTGCTCAGAATTGCAATGGATTTTCTTAGGCCAATCAGAGGAGCATTCTTTGCGCTTATATCTAAAATTTATTTGAAACTTCTGCCGATTAAAAAATTAACGTGGATGTCTTACTTCGATATGTGCCTTCTTTTCTTTTTTACTTTTTCTCACATGAATGGTGTTGTTAGAAGAGTGGAGGTAATCTTCAAAACAGAGGTTTGTTTGATGTGCTTCATAATAATTCGTAACTTGGAGGATATGAAGTATTTGTGGAATTTTATGAATATAAATACATGATATTGGCAGGATTTTTGAAATATTTACAGCCATTAAGGACCAGTAAAATTTCATTCGTATTTTTTTCATTCAGCTTAAAATGTTATTTTAAGGTAAGGTAAAATGTTTAAAATGTTTTTTAAAAAAAATTTCAGAAAAGATTTTTTCTTAAATAAATCACTAAATGTAATTTATTTTATTTTGATTAAGAATTTCCTTGTATTTATTTTGAAAAGCTCCAGAAGGAATTTAAAAAATATCTTAGACAACAATAGAATCAAAGCATTAAGTTGGTGTAATTATTAAAATTGTACTCATTCTAAAACCCATTCATGCAATTCAATCCTTTAGAGGAATACTCGTAAATAATATTTTCAAAACATTGCAATGTGGCTCAATCAATTGTATGAGAATAAGTTGTTGCAATAACGAGAAATATAGTATAATTTTCCAAAAAGTGAAAAGCAACAGCAAGCATTCCATTTATTTCTATTATTTGTGGAAGTGAATGAACCTAACTTCGAGAAAATGATGATTATGAAGTTTTTAAAACATTTATCAGATCCATCAGCAAAAATAGATTTGTGAATTTTTTTTAGTAATCTTTCTTTCTGCAATCTGCGGAATTCACGCGATTGGAATCAAAAGGGTGGGCATTTTTCATCAACGATTGATTATTTTGTAGCATCTAGATTTAATAATGAGAGATCTTCTTCTTTTGTAATTTAGCTGTAAAATTATAATTGGCATAAAACTAAAGCATAACAAAGCTAAAAACAATTTTTGTTACAAAAAAATTTAAGGAAATAAAATATTACTTTTGTATTATTTAAATTTCTTATTTAAGTTAATTTTAGATTAAGTTTGTTAAGTTATTTTGTTTTAAGTTGAGTTTTCTTTCAAGTTTTTTTTTTTTTATTCAGTTAACAATTTTCAAAAAACACAAAGCAATGTCCTTTTTGTTAGTCATTTTAATTGATGTCTCTTGGTGTTATTTAAATAAAAATTGCTTTTAATTTGGAAGTACCGTAGTAATTTGTGCAACATAATTAAGGCTCCCGTCTACCCGCCATTTTGATTTTGTGGACGTAATGTTAATCCTATGGAATTTCGACTTTAATTCTCACATCTTTATTATTTGATCTATTTGAATGCAATGAAGTGCATTTGAAAAAGCAAAAAATAATCAATGCTTCTGTGGAATTACTTTTTTCCTAAGATTTTTAAAAATATTTTTATTCTTATTTTAATTATTCGTTTTTGAGTTTTCCGGTCTTTAAAGAATATTTTCAACTATTTTTAAAAATCTTACGAAAAATGTAATTCCACAGAAGCATAGATTATTTTTTGCTCTTTCAAATGCACTTCATTGCATTCAAATAGATCAAATAATAAAGATGTGAGAATTAAAGTCAAAATTCCATAGGATTAACATTACGTCCACGAAATCAAAATGGCGTCTAGACGGGAGCCTTAAATATCTAAATCTTAACAAAAATATTTTATTGATCAAATTTTTTTTGAAAAACTCCGTAAAATTTTTTCTTACACCTTTATTAATTTATTTTCTGATCACCTTTAACGTCAAATATCAAAGTTGATTGTTAACAGGTATTCAGAATATTTTAGTGAAAATCAAACTAATTTGCGAAGACAAGATTATTTGCTAAGTGAAGTCAAGAGTTCTTTACAAATCTAACAACTTTCTAATGAGTTGAAAACTGAAAAAAATCCTTCAAAACGGACAATTTAGACTTGAAACACGTATACTGGTTCAGTTTAAAAAGATAACCGGCATACTTATTTAGGTCTCGCATACATTTTTAATAAAATTTACGTAGTTTGATGCCGATCCCACTTAGGTTCACGAACTCATTCTACATCCTTGTCACCTGTTATCTAAACAAATTACTCCCAAAAATTGGGTGCTGGGGAAGATGGGCGAACTATTATTTTCTTCGAAAGCGGGCACTTCTTGTTCGAAAAGTATCGAACGTAACTGGTTCACCTGGAGGCAATGACTAGCGAAAGAAGGAAGAAAGATCTGCACGATTTTGATTCTAGTGCCCGGAATTTTTGCCTATGCTAAACACACCCTGCAGAACTAGGGAGCATTGACATATTCGCAAACTTTTATTTATAAGTTAAATATTTTTATACCTGTGTCATTGACAAAATTGATTGATGAATGCATATTAGTACTGCTCTGGAAAAAAATTAATGCTTAAAATTTTATATAACACCTCTATCCATAACTGATGATTTTATTCAAATTTAAATACAGTTTTAATTACTGTTAATCGGAAGTGAAACCTTTACCTTTGTTAGCAGAATATCAAATGAAAAGACAATTGAAGTATCCTTGCTCAACATTAGACAAATTAAAATAGGTCTAATGTTAATAATACACTAAATAAATAACATAAATCAGCAATCTGAAACCTCTCAAGAGCTGCGATAAAAACACAGAGGCACTTGCAAAATTTTGATGCGATATTAACTGCCAAATGTTCGTTCAACAAAGTCTGTATTTCATTAAACATACAATTGAATAAATGAAAAATCCAATACAAAATTTTTAGTTCTTGCATAAACCAAATAAGTTTCTTAAACTAGTGAAAATGATTTAATATGTGTCATAAATATTCGGTAAACATTAAACTCGACACGTGCAGTTGTCATAGCAAAGAATTATTTCCCAAAATTACATTTAGTAAATGGAATACTAAACAAAGATTCAGAATAACGTAACATTAATATTAACATATGTAAGAGTTATTAAATATTTAAAAGGAAGGTTTAGTGTATATCTCATTTTAAATAAAGCTTTAGGGCCAAATAATATATTTACTCTTTTCGACTTATTTATATGAATAATATAAATGTTTATATATATATATATATAACTTAAAAGTATGAATTTTTTTTTATACTTTAAATATGAAAACTTTATTAAAACTAAAAACCTACAAGCATTACAGAATTAAATGCAATAAATAATCATACAAAATTAAAAAGAAAAAAACACACAATTCAAATTACATATTATTATGAAAACAAAGCTTAAGTTTGCTGAAAAACAAAATATACATAATAATTTTAATAAAGGCATATATAAATCATGAATTAAAAAATACAAATGAGTTAATTACAAAACTTCCCAAAAACAGCAATCTCAAGAGAAAAGAAAAGAAATAATGAAAAATAAAAATGAAAAAAATGTAATATAAATACTGTTCCATAGTTTTAATGAGAAATGTGAGTTTAAACCAGTTTTACGGATCCAACCATCATATTACAGGAATTGCATAATCAGTTAAGGTATAAATCAAGAATAATCAAAATTTCAAAAACGAATATAAATTCACAAAAGAAAAAAGAAAAGAATTAACAACTGTATTAAAGCCAGAATAAGTAAGCCTAATCGTAAAAATAATCTAATACTAGTTATACATACATTAAAAATAATTCAAAACCTAAGAAAATATTACTTCTTATTTCTTACATTATTGTTATTATCATTTTTATCCAATATATGGAGATATCAACAAAAATAACAGCCAAATTATTCATTGATTGAATGTACAAAACTATAAAATTTACAAACAAGCACTTTCCCAAAAAATTCTTTTTAATTTTAAAAACCTAAACTAAATAACGTTTTTAAATTTAATAATTATGCAAAAAATAACCTTATCAAACAGTAAAAACAAGACTTTAAAATTCATTGAAGAAACTATTCTAAAAATTTGTGTCTCCCTCTGTAGGCTAAAATTACTAATGAAATAAAATTGTTCAATAAAACAAAAAAATTATACATAGATTAAAGAAGAAAATTTTCACTAAAATAGGCAAAGCTATATCTATATATACACACAAATATATATACTAAAAACACTTACCTACACATATGTATGCTATAAAAGCATTAATTATATCTATCTGTTTATTACTTTTAATTTGTCCTAATCATTTTTAAATGTTTATTTACAAAATATATAGGGTAACTTGCTTTAATCCTATTAATGATAAAAATTTTGTAATTAATATTTTTCAGTTTGCAACTTTCTGAATTATTATTTCTTATAATTAATAATATTTCAAAATTTTGAAATATGTAAAGAATTACTTCAGAAAGATACTTTATTGCTATGAAATTTAAAACTATCCTTTTTTCATAACTGTTTCTAGTCATTCGACTGTCCATAATTTTCAGTTTTATATCTAAATATTATGTTTCATAACTTTTCTATTATTAGTTTGAAAAAGATTTAAAAATGTGGGATAAAAAGAAAAAAAAATGAATCTATCTTCAAAGGGCTAATTGTAATTCGAAACAAGCTGATCGTTAATATATATATATAAATAACAAAATTATCTCTGTCAGTATAATTATGTTCTTAAAATTGTAGAAAGATAATAGCCCAAAAATTACTTGCTGCTCCTCGTTGTGGAATTTTGTTTAAATTTTTAATCTTTATAATTAATATAATTTTCTCTAAGTACAATATTAATTAAAGATTTGAATTTATCATAAGAAATGACTTGTTTCACATTATAATTCTTATAAATAATTAACAATACCTTAATTATATCACCCATGTCTATCGAATTAAAAAGGCATTCAAAATCGTAACTATGAAAAAATATTTTAATGATAGTTGGTTTATTAAAAAAGTATTAATATTATCTTGTAATATTTTTTTTAATAATTTATCCACTTTTGTAGGGTAAGTAATCATACTATTAGTCACTGTTCTAATTTTAATGAGTTCTTTATGAAATTTTGGAATAATAAAGATATAAGGAAATTTAACTTTATCAATTTGTTGACCAATTTCTTTATATAGAACTGTAATTCTAGTATTAAATTCATTTGTCACTAAAATTGGTTACTTATATATATATATATATATATATATATATATATATATATATATATATATATATATATATATATATATATATATATATATATATATATATATTTAAAAATATAACTATACATATCAATTTAAAGAAAATATTTATTACAATGGTGTAAAAAACTAAAATATTACTAAAATGTACAGAGTAGAAATCACGCAAATTAAGACATTAAATTAAAAAGAGGAGATCCATTAAGTCAAGATGCTGCATCTAAACATGTACAGAAATACCGGTGTCGTTATTCAAGGGAACTGCGCGCAATTCACGTTCGAAAGTATCCAATTCAAATACTGCGGAAACATGCCTCGTTGACTGGACTTTAAAACACAACTGTATACTGTATGTCGGTAAAGCCGTCTCTCAAAACGCGTGAAATTCCTGTATTGTGCAAACATATAAAGAACGTCCCACCCGTTCGGCATGATTCCAAAAATACGGCACTCCTCCGTATAAGACACCAAAAGTAAAGCAATACCTGATGGAGACATTATAGCACCAAATAATTGGAAATAGTGGTTCCATAGAATGTCCTTTACAATCGCATGATCTGACACCATAGGACATTTTTCTGCGTAAATATACCTCCAATAACAAGTGTATGCTACCTTTCCGCCAGCACTGATGGATCTTAAGAATCGTGTCTCTGATACTTATGACAATGATAAGCTACAAAATATGCAGTATGAAATTGAAAAAATAAGAGTGAAGATGTGCATTGTAGATGACGGAGAGCATATTGAAAGCTTCTGATGATAACTAGTTTTTTTCCCCCTCTTATGTTTTTCGTGAGCTAACCATGCTGGAAATCGCAACAAAACAAAATCTTGTTTTATACCAACTATTCTTAGAATTATTACACGTAAATGCCTTTTCCTATAACAATCAGGATGCTCTATAGCTTTGTGGCTGACCATCCCCCATGTATCTTACTATTTTTGAAATAGGAAACCTAATTCCGTTATTTACTGCAGCTTGCATTGTATTCGATATCATTTAGTGTAACATGTATCCATTATACATACTATACCTAGGTATAGTATCAAATCAATAGCTATTGTTGTTCTTAAGTTGAGGGAAGAAGGTGCAGGATTTCGGTTGGCACTCTGTGTTCTAAATACCGTATAAGCACCATAAGATACATTTCAGGATTTTATACAAGGTTTATCATATTATAGGGATAGATTTGGAAAATGAAAGTATAAATTATTTTAAAGAACTTATTAAACTGTATGCATGCAACAAAATATATTACCAGTTATTATAAATTTGTATGATAAAAGACTTCGAGACTTATTATTTATTCTTTAATTTGAGCAAAAAGTACAGAAAAAGACATTAAAGTAACAATAGTTGAAGTCAAGAATTTCGTTTGATTATCACAACAACATTGAGGAGAGCAATTTCCTCTCTATATAAATATAAAATTATTTGTGGAATGTGAAAAATAGTTAGAAAAACTTATTTTTTTAAATAAAAAACAGGAAAAAGGTTCTAAAATAATTTATTTTCTATTTTGCAAGAAATTTATAACTAATTTTTTTAAAATAAAAGTTAGATTATTCTTCGAATAGTTTATTGAAACCGAGTTTTTTAAAAGGAAAACTAATGTTATTCATACCTACTTTTTGCGATAGAAAATCTCAGACTGATTGCATTGTACTCAATAATTACAGCTTTGAAAACCAATGGAATTCGTATACAAAAATATCTTTAATAAACGAATTCGTCGAACGAATGTAATTTTTTTTTTTAAAAAAATAGAGAATGATGAGAATGACTTGAAATAATAATAGCCCATTTGAAAAATTATTACTTTCGATATGAGTAAAAAATACCGCTTTATGGATACAGCAATACATGGATAAATAAGTTGCTACTAAAACTGAAACAATTGCGATACATATAATTTGGTTTCTTAAATAGTAGTAAAATAAAATACGAAAATCAAAAATCTAATAACTGGGAATCACGAATTTTGCCAGAATATTATACACTACGCGACATTGGAAATGCAACACCAAGAAGGAGGGGCCAGAAAGTGATAAAACTCGGCAAACAGAGAGAAACAGCAACAAACAATAAGTGATTTTTATTTTGAAATGATATGCATAATACAGAGTAAGAACAGCGTCGGCTCAGTAGGTTGCAGGACTATTGTGGACGGCGATACACGAAGCAACACGTCTAGGTATAGAGTCAATGGGAGTGCAGTGGAGTCCCGAGGAATGGCTCGCCATTCCCTGTCAATCATTTGCCACGATTCGTCGCCTGAAAGCGGCAGTGGCAGGGTCTGCAAACGGCGTCTAATCACATTTCAGATGTGTTCAATTGGTCAGAGACCAAGAGAGAACGGTGGCCAGGGAAGCATCTGTACATCTTGTAGAGCACGTTGTCTGATGCGAGCAGTGTGAGGTCGGACATTATCCTTCTGAAAAAGGGAGACCCCCCCCCCTGAAAGTAGGGGAGTGTCACCGGTCATAACGCATCATCCATATATCGTTGGGCCGTCATAGTGTCCTGAATGCGAACTAAAGGTGACCTGGAATCGTCCGCAATTACGCTCCAAATCAGATGCCGCACTGTCGAGCGGTGGAACGTTCCATAAGTGTTACCGGATTCTCGTACGCCACACTCGCTCGCGGCGACTATCATTGGAGAAACAGAAGCGTGACTCATCTGAGAACACGACCCAGTGTCATTCCGTCGTCCACATCCCTTGAGTCCGGCACCATTGCAGACGTTGGTGTATATGCTGTGGAGTCAATGGCAATTAACGGACGCTATGAGTGCCGGTCACTAGCAACCAATCGACGGGATATGGTTAAGGTCGATGTGGGAACATCCAGGGTATTTTGAACATGCTGTAGGATGGAAGTTTGAAGTGGCTTCTGAGACCGCCACTGCTTATCGGCGGATGCGTCCATCCACGCGAGCGGAAATCATTCTGGTTGCAACAGCACCCTTCAAACTTGCCATATTTCTTTGTTCCAATCACCTTCGACACAGCCAGTGCATTTTGGACGCGTCCAAGGGAGTGTCAACTGATATTTGTCGTATGGATCTACCTGCCCTTCTCAGTTCGATCACCATGCCCCTCGTAAAATCGTCCGTCTGCTGGAACTGACTCCGTTGAAGACGGCCTGGAATTGGCTACTATTACATACATCTGATGAGACAAGAACAAATTTTCTACGATCTAGCAGAAATAACGGCACGAAAATTGAACATTCTGTAGGTTCGATGACGTGCGTCTACCCTGAAATTTGCATATTTTTCTGGGCCCTCCTTCTTGGTGTTGCATTTTCAGTGTCGCGTAGTGTATCATACGATGTACAGTCTAACCCAAGATTACGGGAATTTCGTGCAAGTGTTTATGCCAGAAATGTACTATTGAAATACCTAAATAGTACTGTACTAAACAGTAATGTACTATTGATGAAGATATTTTTCAGATGAGAATTTTATCAATTTTGAATCAAAACTGTAATAATTACATGAAAAATTGCTTTATTTATCAAATAAAACAACATAATTTATATAATTGCTGTTTGGAAGATTGACATAAAATCCGTATTATGAATCCGACGAATTAAAATATATTTGAAATGGTTTTAGTTAAAAACGACAATATTATTTGATTTTCACTACTGTTTAGAAGAACGTAATTTTTATTTTTAATAACATTTTATTTGAAAATATTAAATAATACCATCACTAACAGTTTCATATTGAGTCATTCTCGTTAGAAATATATCCCTAAAACATTCCGCAACCGTTATTATCCTTCTTTTTCAACTGCATCTTCTTTCTTTTTTGTATTCTCTGTTATAGTAAAAAAGTATAATATAAATTATAACGACATTTATTCATGGAATATGAATCATACTCATAATTTTATGAAAGTGTCTCTGTAAAAAAAGTAAACAATATAATCATATCGATTTGAAAAATAAATTTCAGAGAATAGTTACTTGGAGTATTTATTAAGTTTTAAAAGTTCATGAATAAACTGATATCTATTATTTTCTGAAAAATTTTATTCTTTAGATAAAAGAATAAGTCATAATTTTTTTCCCTCCAAAGGTCATTTTTATTACTGAAATTTTCTCTATCATTGTCGATGGGGTATGCGTACTTCAAGGTCTAGAATGTGAGGTATTCATTGCGTGAACTTTCTATAGCGTGCTTATTTTACCAATCAAGATCTACGATTCTAAAAATTGTTCACTGATATCACGCATTTCTTTTAAAGCTATTTTAAGAAGGTATTATCTCAAAATTAATTGCATTAGATACGCGATGATACATATCAAATCATTGCCATTGTTTACATTTATATTCCAAAATAACAATAATTCAATGTGAGAATATCCCAAAAAATGCAACCTTATAAAATATTCTGAAGTTAAATAATATTTTAGTTATTATTATAAGTAAATACATATGTAGGTTCTTCCAAAAAAAGTTATGCAAATAGACGGGTATTCATATCCTTTCTACATAAAATATTTATTGAAGTTTCGGATGAATAGTTTTTAATTAAGATTGAATTTAACGTTTTCCAGTATAAATATAAAAATGCATTATACTTTATTTTAAGTTAAATGTGCACTGGATACAACTTTTTTTTAAGAAATAAAATTCTTTTTCAAACTTCTAAAATACTTAACTAAGTAAACACATATAAATTAACAATGTTTTAAAACAATTTTGAATAAAAACATTGATAAATAATAAATTTTCACAGGTATGAAATAATCATACCGAAATATATAGTTAATTAATAGGAATAGATCTTAACAAGCATCTGTTATTAGTTTACATTTCGTTAAAATAAATTTCTGTGCATATAACATAAATAATTTCATTTTCAATATTCTAACTTAACAGTAGAAGCATTCAACAACTTTTAATTCAAATAACTCACGAAGTATCCAGTTTCTAATGATACCGGTAAAATTTTAAAAAAAAAAACTTTTCATATAAGGGGACTTAGTACCTTTCGAAATCAAAAGAAGAACTTTTTGACACACTTTTTTCGATTCTTCATAAATCAATAATTTTTGCTCATTTTAATATGAAACTTTTCCAGTTTGTGTAATAAAATGTATAGTTTAAAGCATTGGATAAAATTTTGCTATTAAATGAAAATATTTTCTTAAACAACATGAAATATGTGAACGAAAATTTAAAAATAAATTTGCTTACCTTCTGTTACCCACAAGATAACACTTCAAAAATGTACATTAGGAGCAACATTCTTATACCAAATTGAAGCTAAATAATGCCTTTATTCTGAAAACCTCAAATTTTAAATGTACCTCACATTTAAAAAACTGAAAAATATAAATATGTCATAAAATTTGGAATTAGTAACTATTTTTTATCTGTCACGCTATAAAATAAATTCTGAAGATCCCATTCACAAAACTGAGGTTCACAGCATAAAGATCTATAAGTACAACACCCATGTAAAATTTTGAAACTCTACATGCAAAACCTTTCTTTTAATCCTTTGGGAAAGTGAGAAAATACGAAACTGAGAAAAAACGATTTGTTTACATTGCATTTAATGGAAAAAGTAGCTTTAAACAATTACTTTTTTTTACATCACAGGTCGTAATAATTGTCGGATTTCGACACGGTTTACTTTAAAATGTTTCTAACATTCCACGCAATTTTTTAAAAATAAATTTGAAATATCGAATTTTTGTAGGTGCAAAGGTACTAAGTCCCCTTAAAACTTTTATTTACTGTTACAAAATTGATACAGGAGCAATATGTATAAGTATTACATCAAAATAGTTATTTCTGCGCTTTGGATCATAATTCATTTAATTCATAAATAAATACAAGTTTTCACTAAATTAAGAGCTTGAAAACTACAATGATTTTTACAATAATTGCATTTACAGTATAATTAAAGAAGGCTAAATTGCACCCCAAAAAGTCTAATTACTCAATAAAAAGCAAAAGAGCGTTACATTATAAAACATTACAGCATTGGTTCAATTGAATATCAACAACGTATCTTCAAAACGTCATAATTAAAGAGACATATTTAGAGGAAAATATTTCTGTATTTTGCACTTTTATAACAAAATAATAATATAATTCAAATTGAATTTGGTTATTTGAAATTAAAAATATCTCGAAATCTTTATGTTCTGAGAGATTAAGCCGTTTATCATGTCATATTAACCCAAAAAGGTCACTTGGATAAAAGGAAGGTCACTAAGTTTATTTTAAAGGAGGAAACATTTTAAAAAAAATACTGCGGTCAATTTTCATTGCACAAAGGAACAAGTGGTATACTTGTGAATAGAAAATTACAGTACTTTAAAAGACCATCAAGTTATTTCATTCTGACCCAGAATCCTTGATTTAAACAGGTGGAGTTCCTCCTTCGAGTAATCGTTTAATCAAACTGTCTGTTTACATATCGGAAGAATGGTAGCAATTCTTTCCGGACAATTATTTCCTTATGTGCCAATTGTTTTATTAGTATGAAAAACATTTACATTTCAAAAGCATATAGATGGAAATATTTTTAAAAACCTTAACAGTATATTTCGCATTGCAATAGTTCATACTGGTTATTGAAGATATGTTTATGATAAATTATTATTTTATGACTTGTTTTTAAAGAAGTTGTACTTGTGTTTGAAGCAGTTGATGCATTTTTCACATTTCATATACAATAAATACATAAAGAAGAAAACTTTGCAATCGAAACTGTTAAGTTGGAGTTCAACATTGAATTCAATCAAAACCTAATATTTTGTTAGTAAGTGTTTATAAATACAAAGTTCATATAAAGGAAATTTAAAACAAATAAATTAGCAAAATTATTTGCAAATTAAAACATATTAAATTCGAAATAATCTTTTGATGTAATTATAAAACATTTATCAAAAATTGCCTGATTTTGGTATAATGGGTTTTTGTACATATCTGCTTCAAGCAAAATTATACACTTAAACGCTGCAAATTAAAAATGTAGAAAAATACCACCATTTTTACTTTTGATAACTTCAGCTCCTTCAAATTGTATAATTTGCAGAATTAATAGTATGTGCTAATAATTATCTTGTTAAAATAATTGTAAAAACATTTTGGATAACTGAATAATGAAATGTAATTCTGGTATTTAAAGATCATATTTGAAAAAAAAAAAAAAATTCCCAATCGTAGGCATTAAATTCCAAGCCTTTGCACTTAAATAAATAATTTGAATAAATTGATATCTTTTTTTACATTTGAAATTATGTTCTTTTTAAAGTAACTCCATTTAAACTATACTTTAATACAATTTAAAATGAATAATTTTTTTTCTAATAATCCTTTCCTTCCCTACAACTTCGTAATTATTCTATAGCGTCAGTTTCAAAATAAACATTTTAAGCGGCAGCCTAGTGCTCATGGCCGAGAACGGTGGTTTTCGTCGAGTCGTGGGTTCGAGCCTCTGATTTCACTAGGCCCATTGTGTAGCTGGGGCTGATGCGCGTTAAAACTGTCAAGGCTCAAAGTCTTCTCGTTGGCGTGGTGCGGAAGTAAATTGCCAGTTCAGTTGCCAACCTCTTCACTTGACCGAGGTTCAAAATTACGAGGTCTGTCGCCAATAGCCTTCATTTTGTTTCTAGCGCGACGTTAAAAAAATCAACCAAACCAACCCTATGCACATAACTGCATTTACCCTACTTTAAAACAGTTCTTGTGAAACTTCAAAATGTAACACAGTATGACCTGCATATATCAGAGGTATATAACACTCATCGTAATCTTAATCAAGTTCTTTTATATGTACAGAGCGAGAGGTTTTTTTTTTTTAAAAAAAAATGTGTCGCCACACAGAGGCCTTCTAACAGGGCGCTACTGATAAATCACTAGAGGGGGTCTAGAGGTTAAGGGCAGTTCCCAGATATATTATTCTTTTCACACCCACCCATGCGAGGTTCAATAACCTCGAAGCCTCTAAGGTACCGAAACGCAAGTGGTGAAAATCAGAAAGTCAATTTATTTTTTATGAAGAACATTTAGGTACACGTAAATTGATTTCCGAGCCCTTAAGCCAGTAACAAGAAAAGCACTTATCGCTGTTGCATACAGTATCTTCGAGCATGCTTTGTCACAGCTGTGAATGAAAGAGGATTGACAGACCGAAAATGTCTTATTCTTATGGAATGGGGACATCCATTCCCTAGCATTATCCCACACAAAATGTTTGTATAAGCTCTTTATCCAAAGGCATTTCGTATCGACCCCTGAATAAGTTGAAACCTTTTGAACTTTTTGTAGAAATAAGAAACAAACGCTTCTTTATGGAAAAATGTTTCAGAATAGGTTTAAATTTGAAATTGATAGATAAGAATCAAGTAATGCAAAAACAATGTTTATGTTTTAGGTTATGAAACCTATGAATCTCAAACTTGGATTAAAAAGTATTTAAGTATGGCGTATCTTTAAAACAATTATAATATTGTAACCAATAACATTTTGAAGCAGTTCAATTTCACATTTAATGATTAGAAGTTCTGAACTTTATAAAAATATTTATCTGCATAAAGAATTTAAATTACAAACGAAGCTCATTCTAGATTGAATTTAACTCTGTAGAAACAAATTTATAGAGTAGAGTAAAGAATACTGAAACACTAGCAATTAATTTAACGCGTTATCTGGAAACCGTGTTGGTAGACACCCAGAATTAATTCAATACAGGAAATGCGTTATAATGAAACCGCGTTATGAGGAAATCAGAAATAAGTCAAATCAGATAAATAAATACTGCATTAAATAAAGCTATGAATTTTAGTACAAACTAAATGAATTCATACCACGTTTATAGAGTACCAGAAATAAATAAATTTTACATAAATCCAACCTATTCACACATATATAAAAATTGCATTCTCAAAGTATCAAGTTGCGACTGATATGATTAATAAATAAAATTTTGTAATGGAAGAGGTAATAATTATGTAATTTTTACATATTTGAATTTAGGTTTATTGAATATAATACATAATTCATATAATAATATTATCAAGTAAGAAATTGTTCCTATCAAACGATATATATATATATATGTGTGTGTGTGTGAGAGAGAGAGAGAGAGAGAGAGAGAAAAGAATGAGTTTAATATAACTCTAAAAAAGTTACTGCTAGTAGTATTCGCATGAATTCATTTTTTTAAACTTTTTTGAACCTATTAATTAAAACTAGTAATAAACCAATGCAAGGAAATGAAATGAATTTTTGAAAAATAAACAAACAGTTGAAGGAGAAACCATTTAAAGACATATTTTTCATTGATTATGTACGGAATCTCAGAAATCTTACAAAGCCCTCTTTCTTATCCTTTTGGATAACAAAAGAACTTAGCAGAAACAATAGCGAAAATGCGGCATTCATTTACATCCTAATGTAAACACAAGAACAACTTTCTAAACCTCTAGACGTTATTTAACCTCACTCAATACAAAGAGTCTGAACATACAAGAACAGGCGAGGTTTTCATCTTCATAACACATATACCTTCTTCGGAAACAAACACTTATTTCAGTTCAATAACCTTCTCGTAATGACTAAGTAACAGTACTGAGAAAATATGATGACGTTTTTGGAATAATGGTTTGTCCAAAATCCTTCTCTATGTATACTTTGAGAGTTTTATTGAACGTAGTAGTCATAGCAACTAAATAAACTATACTTTACATTTAAAGAAACGTAGATATACAACGCGATTCAGAATATTTTTAGATACTATTACATACTGATCGAAATCGAGAGTTGAATTTGTTTTTCTTGGATATTTCTGTTTTCATAAATCTACTTTATCCTCTTAAAATAGTGCTTTAACCATTACGAAAGACAATTTAGTAATCGACTGACTGCTAAGGGGATTTATAAATCTAATAGAAAAATATTCAAATGAATACAACAACAAAAAGCACTATATGATGGATGGCTTCTATTTTTATATGATGGCTGGGTATATATTGAATATATTTTATTTTATTCTTACTACTGAAATAAGAAAAGCAATGAAAAACAACCAAACAACCCATGGATAAATATTATTGAGTATTAAATTTTGAGATCGATGTTATAACAGAACCCATAGTACAAATTTGAAATTTAACGAGTTTTATGATTACTCAATATTGATTATGTTGCAAAAATAATAAATTCTAAATTTGCTAACTTTAACGTGTATATATATAACTTTTCCTTCTTGTCCTTATTTATTTGCTTAGTATTCTTTCAGATATATTGGTTTCTTGATTGTTTTGTTGTTAATTTTTTCTTTTTCTTTTGTTCTAAGTTTTTGGCTTTTAAAAAATTATTTCTTCAAACTATCTTCACAATCTAAATATTATTTGCAGATTTTTCTATGTATCTTTTAAAGTTTTCTTTTGTTTAAATTACTGTTTCTATATTAATTTTAGTTAATTATTTATTTATATTACTATTTTCATTATATATATAGCAATCTCTTTTTTGAAATTAGGCTTCTTAGGCTGTTTAAATTTCATAGAATTGATAATAAGTGTAACAAACATTTCTTCAGTTATGTGTGTAATAAATATTAAAAAAACTGATTTCCAAGAAGCATGATTAACTTTAATTATGAAATTAAAATTTTTAATTTATTTAAAAAATTAATTTAGTTTAGTTAAAGACATTAACTGAAACTCAGTTCACGATAGAATAATTTTAACGAAATGAATATTAAATTGCGCGACAGTGTTATGCTATTATGTAATTTATATTCAGTGAATGGTAATTATACTAAAAAGTCTTAAAAAATGATATAAAATGCATCATATAAGAAATCTTTTTAGTTTTAAATTCTACATTATATTTGCTTTATACATATATATAAAACTGAGATTGAAAAATAGTATTTGAAAATACATTATTTACTCCTTTTTATAACGATGTTTGTCTCTGTATAGTACGTTTGTAATTTTTAAAACATTTGAAATATATTCTTATTAAATCTTTCATATTTAAATACCAAATTGATAAATTTGGCACTATTTACCTTTTTTTTTACAGACGTATTCTGTGGCTGAACATGAATACAACACATGTACTTGCGTTTTATTTGAATGAATCAAAATAAATATTATTATGTGATTATTTACTCTGCCACATCTGTGCTTTTTTCCTGATAATTTGTTGTTTAATAATACTACTATGCTTTGAGACTTGGGTAAAGTAAATTGGGTCATCTGTTATTACGCTTAGCGCTTTAATGTGTTAAACAAAATGAGTAGTTAAGGCGTTGAAATATTCAAAAGGAATTACTAAATCTCGCGAATGAATAACGGATATTTCTTACATTTAATTATGTGTTCCGTATACTTGTTTATTTTAAATTGAAAAGTAAGCAACTGAACAATAATTTAAAAATCTTTTTACAATGGTCAATTTATACTATAATTTTTTAAATTGTTGGTCTTTTAAAATATTTTTTTAAAATGAAGAGCAAATAATACTTGTAATAGTTATAACTCTACATCTGTGTACATAGATCATAAATAAATAAAAAAAAATGTTAGAAAAAAAGATAACTGTCTATTATTTTATTTAATTAATTTTTAAAAGAGTGCGGGGCAATAAAATTACATGTTTCTTCGATTTAATTTGAACTGGATAATTAATTTCTTACACTCTTTATTCTTAGTAATATTGCACCTTCAGTAAAGTTCGCGATTATGACTCCAGGGTTACTGCGGCTTTTCCATGATTTATGAATTCGTAATGGATTGATTGTTTATTGACGTCGTGCTTAAAAGTCCTAATTCTTCCTCTATAAACAAGGTCTTTTAGAAATGCCCACAACCAGAAATTACAGGGATTTAAGTCGGGTGAACGAGAAGGCCATGCATCCGGAAAATGTCTGGATATTACACGATTATCGCCAAAGTTAGCACTAAACAGCGCTTTGACTTGGCGCTCAATGTGAGGAGTTGTTCCATCTTGCATAAAGATAGTAGTTTTCAAACATTGTCGTTCCAGTAAAGCAGGAATGACTTGCTGTGGAAGGAGTTCACTGTACCGTGCACTCGTGACGGAGCATCTTTTCGGATCTTGTGGAGTGAGAGTTTCAAAGAAAAAAGGTCCGAAGATAAACCCAGCAGTAAATCCACACCAAGCAGTCACGTAAACAGAATGCAGTGGTTGTTGATACTGGATATTAGGAGATGAAGTCCTCATATGCTACAATTTTGAATATTCACGGCTCCATCTAAATGAAAGTGTGCCTCATCTGACTATAGTATTTTCCAAGGCCACGAGTCACCAACTTACATTCTCGCCAAAAATCGGCAAGCAAATTAAAGGCGTGTTTTGTCATCTTGAGGTTTCAGCGTTTCCATCACGTGGATCTTATACGGATACCATTTTAAAACGTATCGCAGAATTTTTAGTACTGTCAACCGCGGAATCTTTAACTTGCATGACACTGATCGACCACTTGCTGCAGAATAGAGGAACTGGAGGATCTTTCAACCACAGCAGTAGCGACTTCTTCTACAGTTTCAGTCCCAACCGGTTTCCGTCCTCTTCCGGGAGGCACACCCAATTCTCCAGTCTCTTCAAATTTCGTGATCATCTTCCTCAAACCAATCCTCGATATGGACCTTTTCGCAGACCCTTTAAATGACGATATTCATGCAGAGAAACTAAGTGGTTGCTGCCGTTGTGATAAAACAGTTTTACCAGTAAAGCTCGATTTTTTTTTTGTAAGGGCATGATTAATAATGACAAAAGCACGCTGAATGATTCTCTGCCTATCACTGCAAGTTTTATAGAAGTTTTACGGATTTGCATAAGGAATATTCTATAAAAGCCACCAGGTGGTCAAAATTTGTACTAATTTATTTTATTGCAGAAATCTTTCCCCCATGGTCCACATAGCATATATTCCAAGTTTTATCAAAATCCGATAACCAGAACAGGTTCAAAAGGCCTCTGAAAAGTGTAACTTTAATTATAACCACCCGGTGTATATAATATATATATATATATATATATATATATATATATATATATATATATGTGTGTGTGTGTGTGTGTGTTATGCTTATAATTTTCATAAGTGAAATCAATAGGTACTGGAAATGTTATGGAATTGAGAATTGACAGCATGCTGTTTTTCACGAAATTTTAATAACTTTAAATAGACGACATTCTTATATTACTTTATTTTGGTACTGTTAAAATGTATGAAACATACCCTCAGTCTTATGGTTTATATAAGGAACATACCCCTATTTTTCCTTAAGAAAGGTTGAATGATATTTATTAAGAAGGTCAAAGTGAATTCAATCAACAGTAACCTTTTCCTTTTCATTTCAAATTGTTTGAGGGGATTAAATAATTGAGATTCAAAATATAGTATGTAGTCAAATGATCATCATTTCATTCACAGACTTGCGTGAAATATGTATATACGAGTGTACTGTCATAAAGAGCAGCGAAAGTGACAGTACGAAAAAAAGAAGTACGAAACAGATAGTAACTTATTATATCGTGTTCCTTTATTTTGATCACAGTTATATTACATCTTGTACTACTTGAGAGGTATAAATGTTTATATACAATACTGATTAATTACATTCTGTTTATTCATATAATATTTTGTAAAAAGTCTCGAAATTGAAACACTATCAACTGCACGATAATTAATTTAAATCATATATACTTCTTAGTACCTATTATTAATATATTTCCATGTAAAATTTCTTACAAGGTCTAATTAAGACTTTGACCCACGAGGAAACGAAGTAAACGTGGAAAAAAATTAAGAAAATAATACAAAAAAATATTACGGAACAATATTTCTGTACATTACGATATTTTCTCGTTAGTGAAAAAAAATTATTGTTCCACTACAAAAAACTGAATGGTTACTGATATTGAACGTTAATTCATTCAACTCGATCATTTTGAAAACTGAGAAACTGAAACGTACATATCTGCAAAATTTGGAGAATGTAAATGAATCCGTGCAAAAAAATTACTTGCCATGCAGATGAACCTACGCAGACAAAGAAAAATCATAAACAACTAATGAAATATTAGAGAGTTGTATTGTTTGAATAATATAAATTTAAAAAATACATAACGCATTCAGAGGAAAAAAAGTTAAAGCTTAACTACAATATATTCAAAACGTATTCAAGCATAATTTTCGCTCGTATAAGTTTAGGTTGGGAGGTTTGATTTGATTTTCTTTTTTTGCGATCCTTGTGCATATGCGTTAATTTTCTCGCCAGAAGAAGCTTTTATTCGATGGCAGTGATGAGGCAGTGTAAGGAGCGCTGATTGGAAGATTATCATTTTTGACAAAAATGACATAAAAACTTTGACAACGCTGTGCAAAGCTTTGTTATTTTCGATTTTAGTCCGGAGAGAGAGAGCATTGAACCAATAGCCCTCGACCTAAAGAGAGCGCTTCTTCAGGCAATAACAATATCGTTGGCAAAATGTTTGTCAGTTCAGGAGACTACTGCTAGTACAAGAAGTGATATGTTAAACGATGCACTACTTATTTTACTAGATAGAATATTGTTACATCAAAATTCAAATAAAAAAAGATTACTGTTTTTATATTATTGGCATTTTAAATGACTTTTTAAGAGCTTGAAAATCTGTTTCTGAAATTGAAAATGATCCAAGATTGAAACTGAAAAGTAAATTTGGAGTAAGATACATTACTTTTTCTTAAATGTACGCATGAAATGCTAAGATAAAGAATAAGAAAGGATAACAAAAAGCCATGAAAACGTTGCCTAAGTTCTATTTGACACTACAAGTTAAAAACGGGAAGTCATTCGGGCTTATCGATATCTTTATTTGGAAAGTAAACAATACATGTAAGAATTTTTAGAAACTTATTTCCCAGTAAATGGATAAGTCATGACATGCTGCTTTAAAATTTTCGTAAAATGATTTACGAGTATTTACATGAACGTATCTGCATCTATTCTTGTCAATTTAATGATACATAAACACACAGGGGTTAACTGAGCATACATGAGGGTTTCAAATATAAGTACGGTCTAACTGAAAAATAAAACAATAGGTAATAAGACCGGCTGATCCAGTGAACTCCATTAGTGACCGTTCGTAATGCACACACAAATGGAATTATGGTAAGTTCTCTCGTCAATTGTTAGTTGCAGATTGTTTAAATGTGTGTTCTCTCTTATTAAAGATATTGAAGAACGAAAGCAGTTATATGTCAGTGTTCCATATTCAGGTCAATTAAAAGAATATCTGTTAGAACAATATCGAAGACAAAAAGTTTTGAAATTTACATAAAAATTCAACGTTATGAAACTTACAAATATACTTTCCCCATTATTTCGAAGAGATCAAAATTGGATCTCCGAAATAACGTGAGGCCCCATAAAAATAATTAAATTACCATTTTTTTAAAAATTTAAAGAATTTAACAGAAAAAGCAAAGGAATGAAAAAATTGCCTTAAAAGTAATGGCGTTATAAGATACCTTGAAATACTATTTTTATTTGAAGTCTTGTTTTCGAATAATGTAGAATTAAATGCAATTTTAACTCTCTATCAATTACTATTTTTAATTTACAAAATGTTGCATGTAGTTCATTTTCAGCAATCAGTTAAAAATATGGGATTGAAAGAGCATTTTAAGTTAACTAAGAATATAAAAGAACATAAAAACAAAATTTCAACGTAGTTAATACTTAGACAAGCTCATTTAAATTATAAATTTAACAATTCACCTTCTTTATTATTTCTTAGACCTTTCTAGAAACTATTTTTGAACAAAATATAATTATAATGACATAGAATATGATTTTTTAAAAACTTTCAAATAATTTTTGTCTTTTGCATACTTGGATAATAAACTATTTTGCCTTATCGTTATTAGTAACATATATGTTTGAGGCATTCTTTCAAGTATCCTAATTTCCCCAAATGGATCAATGATTGGTTAAAAACATATATACATACATGCAAACACGCACGCACGTACGTATACATGCATTATAAAAATATTGAAGAACTAATATACCACAGTCACCTAAAAATATAAATGGTAAAAACGGT